>JASANF010002397.1:0-33226 GCA_030248245.1 Trissonchulus sp. WLG1_4 | reverse complement strand
CCTGTGTTTTTAGGGGGGGGGGGGGCTGGGTGTGCTGCAGCCTTTGCGGTTTGAGCACCCTCCTTAGAGGGTAGCAGCCCCCCCTTAACGAAAATTTGAAAAAAGCTGACAAAAGTTTTCCAGATACGACTTCAGTAGACAAATTCTACCTTTTTTTTTTTGGCATTTTTCGGCTGCTCAAAAATACTTTTATTATGGCGTGGATCAATCCTTCATCGCATCATCCTAATCCTACACCGCTGGAGCAGGGGCTGCGCACTTTTTGTCTGACGGAATGGAATGCAGCAAAGACTAAAAGTGCAAGTCGCAATGCGACGAAGTTCACTAAAAACCAAAAACCAGACCAAAAACTAAAAAACGGCGTGTGGGGTCAGCCGCCCCCACACAAGTGCTGCTTAGATTTCCTTTTTCAGTGCAAAATTTATTTCAAATTTCTAAAAAAGCTCGAGCTTCTGGGGGCTGCGGCCCCGAGGTGCTTCGTGAACACTAATTTTAGTGCTACGAAGCACTTAAAGTTAGGGTTTACACTAACTTTAAGTGTTAGTGTTAGTATGTGAATACGGGCCTTGATATGCAAGCTTAATTTAATTATGTATATTTCTCCTCTCTTTTTTCAGTTGACAAAATTACGATTTTTAGTATAAATGAGCTAAATATGTTGCTAACATAGCTGTATTAAATATATTATTATGTGCTCCTTTATGATGATCAAACTTCAGGTTGATATTACGACTGTATATATTGGTCATAATTTTCGAAGATTAGCTGTACTATGTCGAAAAACGATGATTTTCGACAAAAATTGAGTTTTTTCGAAAAGGTATAAATCAACGTTTTTTCGCTTGTAAAGTGCAAAAAATGAACTCAGCGCATGCGAAAACCTATAAAAATGTGTTTTCACGGTGAAAAAATGTCAGTTTGAATTTCTCCCCCCCCCCCCGCCTCAGTTGCGCCGTTGCTTAGTATTACTTTTTCAATGCAAATTTTATTACAGAAATTCTAAAAAAGCTCCAGTTTCTGGGGGCTGCCGCCCCCAGACCCCTGCTGCAACCACTATGATTTCACGGCAATTGTTGCTTAGGATTGCTTTTTCAATGCAAATTTTATTTCAAAATTCTAAAAAATCTCCAGCTTCTGGGGGCTGCCGCCCCCAGACCCCTGCAACCACTATGATTTCACGGCAAGTGTTGCTTAGGGTTGCTTTTTCAATGCAAATTTTATTTCAAAATTCTAAAAAATCTCCAGCTTCTGGGCGCTACCGCCCCCAGACCCCTGCAACCAATATGATTTTGCGGCATGTTGCTTAGGATTGCTTTTTAAATGCAACTTTTATTTCACAATTCTAAAAATCAGCTCCCAGACCCCCGCAACGCTGCGTTCCATTTCATATAATTTCGACCTCATGTACATATAAATATGTATATATGTAGGTTTGCGTGGATTCAAAATTTGCAGCGGCCCCAGCTCAAGGTGCAGCCCCCCCCCCTTTGCGAAATCCTGGATACGCCACTGGCGCGGATCCAGAAATTTTCAATGGGGGTTGGGGCGTAGCGAACGATCAATGTCATGTAAAAAATTTTTGAGGCCATTCAGAGTGCTGAAATACTGAAAGTTACTGGAATTTTCGCGGTTGCGGGTGTCTGGGGGTGGCAGCCCGCAGAAGCTAGAGCTTTTTTAGATTTTTGAATTGAAATACATTTTGCATTGAATATGTTAATTTAAGCTACACTTGTCGAGAAACGAGAAACCCCAAATGCTAGTGCTTTTATTAATTTTGAAATAAAATGTGCCTTGAAAACGTAATTTTTGGAACTTTTGCAGGATACTAAAGTGATTGCGGAGGTTCACGTTGGGTCGCCAGAAGCCAGAGCTAAAAATGTGCACTAAATAAAAGGTTTCTAAGCAGCTGTTTTTGTGCAGGGGTTGTAATTTTTTCAGTCCTAACGCAAATTTTTTGTCAATCCTAACGCTTTCCAAGAGTAGTAGGGGCCTGGGGGCGGCAGCCCCCAGAAAAAAATATTGGAGAAAATTTTGATTGTTGTTTAGCCGAATTTGTTCTGGGGGGCGACAGCCCCCAGGAAATTGTTTTGATATTTGGGCTAAATTTGATGAATTGGGAACGTATCGGAAAATTTTTGAGAGGGCCCTCTTTGCCAAAGGGGGGGGGACCCAAATAGGGACGCATCTTCGGCATGGGGGGAAAATTGAAACACATGTTTTTTCAGCGTAAAAACACCTTGTTATAGGTTTTCGCATGCGCTGAGTTCATTTTTGGTTAATAATTTTAATTAACTTAATTTTTCGTCATATTGGGGCTAACTTTTGCAAAATAAGGCCAGCTCGCTCATTATATCAGTCTGAAATTTTATGAGCATATATTAACACATAATAATATATTTTATTCGGCTTTATTTGATACATTGCGTATTCTGGCCAAAAAATGTTGATTTTTTCAATTATAAAATAGGCGAAATGGGCGAAACGAACTTATAGCAGGCGGGGAAAAAAACCCGTATTTTCATATTTCGTCATGTAGCTCATAGACTATACGTTTTCGCGGGAAACCAAAAAATCTGTCGTAGGCCTAACCTTGCTCTAACCGCTGGGACCGGTTTCATTTCGCTATCTCTTACCGTTTTTTTGGCGGGAAGCGTACGAAAGAAGGAGGGACCTGCCACTGCGGTCATGAATAGAGGAAGGGTAGTCTTCTGTAAAAGTGTTTTTACATTTGAGCTCGCATCTCTTAGTGCTGAGAAATGAGACTCCAAAATTCACCTCCCTTGGAGCCATGTCGGGTCAAAAATGGGGGTGGGGTCCAATTTTTGACTCATAAAAAATACCAGCGAGACCCCTTTTGGATACCGCTTATATACGTTTGCCTACAGGGACTGTACTATATGCTGGCAAATTTTCAGACCTGTACCACGTACCCAAGTTCCGGAACTGGGGTGGGTTTTTTTC
This sequence comes from Trissonchulus sp. WLG1_4, assembly GCA_030248245.1. Classification (NCBI taxonomy): domain Eukaryota; kingdom Metazoa; phylum Nematoda; class Enoplea; order Enoplida; family Ironidae; genus Trissonchulus; species Trissonchulus sp. WLG1_4. The sequence continues at coordinate 30,265 of JASANF010002397.1, read as the reverse complement.
CCTGCCTGCTATATATACATACTTAAAATGAATTCAAAATTCAAAATTTTAAATTTTTTGCGCAACAGATGGCTATTAAACATTTTCCCAGACAAAAAATATCCCATTTAACGCATAAATATATAGGGCGTTATAATAAATTCTAATGCCTCAATTTCTAATTCAAAACTTCCCTAATGCTCAGAGCAAAGCTCACGCTGACGGGCGATTCCGGGTTTAAATAAAGTTCAGCTTTATTTATTATTCCACAGTAGCAAATGTCCTTTTATTCGATGCAAGGAGCTAAGACTAATTTTTTGCGCACCCACACACAACTGAGTCTAAGCCTGAGCACTAAGCCTCAGCCTAAGCACTAAGCCTGAGCTCTGAGTCTAAGCGCTAGGCCTAAGCACTAAACCTAAGCCTAAGCCTGAGGCTTAATTTGAAAAAAGAACATGCTGAGAAGCATCAAAAATAACTTTGCCGCACTAAAAAACCTCGACTAGCTTCATATTTTAAAAAATTTTGCAGATATAGCCCGAAATTGGTACTGAACCTCACTTGTGTTGTAACCTGGGTTTTTTTTTTCGCTGGCAAATTTTCGCAATTTTGCGAAAAGCTTGAAATTTTTTTCGCAAAATCAAATTTTTTTTCGCAGACTTACTTTTGTTACTTAACACAGTAGACTTTACATTTAAATGTTAATAAAACATTATTCTGCCTATACAGGATTAAGACTATGACATAGTTTTCACCATTTTTGGCCAAAAAGCAACGATTTCGACATTTTTATTAAAATTTATGGAGCCGTTCTGAGAATTTTGTGTAATTTTTCACAATTTCCACAATTGATGCTCAGCCGTAAAGAAATTTCATTCGACCCGGCGACGGCCAAGGACCAAGTTAGGCCTGAAAATGCTAACATTTTGAATTGTTACTTAATTATGTCTATTAGTGTTACATGCAGTCGGTGTGATAAGACATGGAAGGAAATGTGTCCCATTTACAGTCAGTCCAAACATCAAGTCACAAAGTGGCACGAGTCCGGGCTTGGGGAATCAAAAGTCAGAGAAATTTTCAATTTTTAGGGCAAATTTGGTCAATTGGGGACGTATCGGAAATGTTTTCCGACTAAACCACAAAAATCAGCGCATAGACCTTACGAGATCACCTCCACTGCGTCAAAATTTTTTTGCAATTTTGCGAAAAGGTTTAAAAATTTTTCGCAATCAGCAATTTTTTTTCGCAATTGCGAACGTTTTTGCGAAAAAAAAACCCAGGTTGTAACGCTTCAGTCAGCCTGGTTTTGGTAGCTTCGGAAAAACTTTTCCAAGCCTGAACCGATTTAGAAAATTTTTTCAGCATTTAGTAGCTTAGAAGTTGCTCTTTCAATGGTAGCAGCAGATTTTTATTTCATGAAGTATTTTTGCCTAAATCCAATTTTGTGCAAAAAATTTCATGTAAAGTTTAATTTTTGGACAATGTTTGATTTCCAGCTAAAACTTAAATCCTACAAACTTCTAACCTAGCCTATTCAAAAGAGCCTAATTCGTTCAATTTTGACCCCCCGTATGTTTGGGGATACATGGGGACTCCGGATCATTAGCGAAAAAATGCCGTTTTTCCGACTTATTCCATCCCTAAGGGTTTTAACACCAAGAATTTCACTCTAGATTTTTATTAAAAGGGGCGACATCTATTTTGGGGGCTAGAGATCAGATTGGGGGCTTCGCTGACGATGGGGGTTTTATAATTTTATTAAAAGATGGGGTTGGATGCGATTTATGGCCATAAATAATTTCATCCCTCCTGCCGAAGATTGACCCAAGGGGGGGGGCTGGATCCGCCACTGGCACACAGCACCAGTGTAGATTCGGTTGGGGGGAAAATTCGGGTTAAATGCAGTTGGCACAGGAAAACCGGTGATCCGAATTTTCTCTAAAACATCGCCTTACACTTCGGAGGTAATTCGGAGGTTATTGGGAGCTTTTTCTAGATATTTCTTAGCGTTTTCGGACAATTTTATTGAGAATTCGGATGTATACATTTTGTCCGAAAAATCTGTGAAACAGTTTTCAAAAATTGGAATTTATTTAAGACAAAATTTAGACAAAATTCGGACATTTTAGTATGTCTTAATTTATTGTGAAAACCATCCAAAAATGATTCCTTGAAATTAAGACAAATTTAAGACAATTTAAAACAAAATTAAGATGTCTAAAAATCATCTTGAATTTACCGCATTTCTGTCTAATAAGTTTTATAGGCTTTTTATAGAAAAACAAGACATCTTGAAAACGGTCGAATTTTGTCTGAATTTTGTCCCAAATAAATTTCAATTTTTGAGAATAGTTTCACAGATTTTTCGGACAAAATTTAGACATCCGAATAACCAATTAAACTGTCCGGAAACCCTACGAAATATGTATATAAAGCTCCTAATAACCTCCGAAATACCTCTGAAGTGTAAGACGGTGATTTAGAGAAAATTCAGATCACCGGTTTTCCTGTGTGCGGGGGGGAAATAGTGGACCTATTTTTTGGAGTAGAGCACCTTGAAGGATGCATTTTTGCTTCAAGAACCCCTATTTCATTTTTTGGATTTTTTGAGATAGGACCCCCGAAGTCTGAACCCTTAGTGAGGGAACTTTTAGCATTTTTTTTTTGGAAACCCGTGCTTTTTCCGTTGTAAACGTGTTAAATATGGAGTCAGAATAATGTTTACAATTTTTCACAAAAAGTGCCATGTTTACAAAAACAAAGGCACTTTGAGTTGTGACTCCGTTTCTTTTATCATGTTTTTAGCACTTTCGTTTAACATGCTTTTAACGTTTTTAACATAATTTAACATGTTTTTAACATGTATTTAACATATTTTCACATGTTTTTTTAAATAGTGTTAAAAACACGTGAATTTTATGTTAAAATTCCGTAATCCGTAGGCCATATTTCGGATCAAGTGCAGTTGGGGGGGGATAGTCCGACTCCATTTAAACACGTTTAGAACGGCAAAAACACGAGTTACCGAAAAAAATTACGAAAACATCCCTCATTGAGGGTTCAAATTTCAGGGCGTTCATATCTCAGAAAATCCAAAAAAATGAAATAGGGTTTCATGAAGCAAAAATGCTTCCCCCAAGGTGCTCTACTCAAAAAAACAGGTCCACTATTCCTCCCCCCAATTGCATTTAACCCCATATTTCGCATGGATTCAAATTCAACATAAAATTAAAATAATTTTACCACAATTTTAACGTGTTTTTAATAGCTATGTTTTTAACTTTATTGCTGGATAATGGATAGGCTGAATCATTTTAATCATCGAGTTGCCAAAATATATAACTGCCTAGATACCGGGTACGGAACCAAAACTAAAACTTCAGTCAATCTTGATTAATTGATCATATTTGAGCAAGAAGATTATGGGGGTTCTAGGATTTGAAAGTCAGCGATATATATATAGCAGGCGGGGAAAAAACCCGCATTTTCATATTTCGTCATGTAGCTCATAGACTATACGTTTTCACGGGAAACAAAAAAATCTGTCGTAGGCTAACTTGCTCTATTCGCTGGGACGGTTTCATTTCGCTATCTCTTACGTTTTTTGGCGGGAAGCAAAAACTTGCGGGGGAAAAAAAATTTGGGGGAAAAAAATGTGGGGGGGAAAAACTACATAAATCACCGAAAAGTATGTTAGCGTAGTTTTTCACTCTATGGCACGTATTCGGAGAAGAGAGGCTGATGCAAACTATACGCAGATTCGCATGGGGCTCAGGTAACAAGTTCGAACTGCTTCGCAGCCTGATAATTTTGAATTTTCAGATTGAAAAAAAACTTTATTTCGCTGAAACGTTGAAAACACTAAAGTTGCGATATCGCTTCAATGCATGCAATTTGCCTTTATGGCTACTTTTTTACGCCATCGACACTCGTGAGGGGTCGTAGTAGTTGTGACTGGTCACGGATAATTTAATTTTGTTTGGTTATTTGCCGTTTAACAAGAGAATTAAGGTTATATATATTAAAATAAAACTGGCATAGTACAGAAATACTACTTTTCGCTGCAGGGACTGTAATGAAAGTCGAGTATTAGGCGTTTAGATTCGATCAGAAGTGTATATGCGCATTTGTGTTAATAATACGTTTTTTGCCTACTATGAGTTTTTGGGTGCTACTAGGTTTTCGACATCTCGACATTTTAAAGTGGGTTTTTTCCCACATGGGTTTTTTTTTTACCGTCTATTTTGGTCTGCCCCCCCTCGTACGAGAGGAGGGGCTACCTGCGGTCCTAGGAGGGTAGTCTCTGTAGTGTTTCTACTTTGAGCTCGCTCTCTTAGTGCTGAATGAGACTCATTTACTCCTTGGAGCCATGTCGGGTCATAGGGGGGTCTTTTTGACTCTAATACAGCGATACCTTTTGGATACCGCTTATATACGTTTGCCTACGGGACTGTACTATACGCTGGCATTTTTTGACCTGTACCGCGTACCCAGTTCGGATGGGTGGGTTTTTTCTCCCCCAGGTGGGTTTTTTTTTCCCCGCCTGCTATATATCTGAAAATCATCGGTTTTTGAACTTTTAAGCCGAGGTAACTTGCCTAGATTAGATATAGCAGTTTGATTAGCTTAATTCTTTGTTTCAGGGCGCCAAAATATGCCACTTAATAATGCTTGGAAACCACCGCTGGATGAAGGGTTAGTTACGCTGGTGCCGTATTAGTTCGTGTTTTGTAAAATTTCTTCAAGCGAATTCCCAAGTATTGCTAAGAATAGCTGATTGTTTGATTGGCCGATAGGATCAGAATTCCAGTGAAAGCGGGGTCTGGCTGGGGGAAGCAATCCCCCCACGCCTGTGTATGTTCATTTATACATATGTATGTATGTATGTATGTATGTATGTATGTATGTATGTCCAACATTATAGATACTCCTTCAGACCGTTTGCCCAGTGTTTAACAATTTCTTATGGGTCTTTTTTAAATTAAGTTTCAATTTGCACTTTTTGTTCATCAGTATTTTGTTTTCACTATTCGCGTTTTTAGAAAAATCCCTATTGCTGCTAAGATGACGATTTCTGTCCCGAAGTTTATCCCATTTTGATCTTTTGGTCATTCTGACTTTCACGTCTACCTTACATATCGTTCAGTTTAGACCTCTCACTTGGTTCTTTTGTATTTCAGCATTGGAGGAAACGAAGAAGCAGTGGATGTTGGTTTGGTTCGATCTCGATTCAACGATGAAATTGACTCAAAATTCGGTTTCGATAGACTGAAAACTGGAAGTAGAACTGGATGGTTGATTAACATTCATCCAGTAAGCTCCGAAAGCAGTCAGCTGACCAAGGGTGGTCCCAGGGGGGGGGGGGGGGGAAGCGCCGCCGCCCCCCAAATTTTTTTCGACTGAAATTTTACACAAGTGACCCCCCTTTGGTTTTTTATGGCCCGGCCGAAAAAAATTTTCGTTACGTCCAATTGACCAAATTCGGCCTAAAAAGAAAATTCTCGATTTTTTTCCGCGGGGCTGCCGCCCCATGTCCCCTGCGGCTATGTGGCTCACTGTTTCTTGTTCTTATCTTTAATCAAAGACTATGCATGTATACACATGTACATTAGGCTGCATTTGCACGTCTACACGAGTATATATACATTATGCTGCATTTAGTTGTGTAATATCCTCAATACTGTGATGATCCCATTCATACATGTAACGGGGTCAAAGTTTTTTTTTGGGGGGGGGGGGGGCTCTCCGGCAAAATTTTGGGACCCTTCCCCCCTGATCGACCAAAAATATCCTGAATTTAGCGAAATTTTGTAAAATTTTCTCAAAAAAGTGCCATTTTTACTTATTTTTACCCGAATTTTGGAGACCCTCCCCCTCCGGCCCCTCGATTTTTTTTGGGGGGGGGGGGGGGGTTCCCCCCATCCTCTCCTTCATACATAATATATGATCCCATCTTTTGTTTTATTTTCCTATCGGAAAAAATTTCTGATATATACGTCTCCAGTTGACCTTCGGCTTAAAAATTTCAAAGATTTTTCCTAGGTACGCCACTGGCTTTTACTACAACCAGACTCCACCAGAACTCATTGCCCTTGATATGGCTGCGGGTATAACAAGATGCCTTAAAGCTCAAACATGCTATTATAAAAAGTGAAAAAAATTTCTTCACACCTCCCCCCCCCGGAATCGAAGTCTGGGACCGCCAGTGCAGCTGACACAAGTTAATGTTGCGTCTGGATGTTCGTTATTAAGCATACGTTAGTGTATAATGTATTATCAACTTCTCATGGAGAACGGATTTATGAAAAATTATCACGTGACTTAGCGCCACCACTACACGCATCGAGCACTCGTGCACCTTTGTATTTTACTGTTTGCTAAACTTCATATAAATTCACAAACAGCTAAAATACAGCCATGGAGTCACAAGAGCTTTTTAGACACAGATGTGGGAAAATGGGAGTCGGAGAAATGTATTTGACAATTTTTAGTTTATATTTCTCTATATATTTGACAGTATCTTTGCGAACGTTCATATCAGCAGGTTGTTTAATCATTTTAGGGCATTTTTTGCCATAAAAGTTGTAGCAATCTCTGAGTGTTCCAGTTACAAAGACTTTTCTGAATAGTGAAAACAGTTCGACATTGCAAAATTGACATGGTTTTACGTTTTAGCTTTCTAATTTTTACAGTCTATCATATAAACTTTCAGGAGAAAGTTCAACATTGATAATGGAAATGACCGAAAAAGATAAAATGTGTGAAAAAGAACTAAAACAGACAAAAAGTTTGGAAAAAAGACACTAGGTGACGTGAGCTTCAACCATACATGTAACGGGGTCACAATTTTGGGGGGGGGGCTCTCCGGCCATATTTTGGGGATCCTCCCCCCTGGTCGATCAAAAATAGCCAAAATTTTGCAAAGAAGTGGCATTTTTTTAAAATTTTGCCCAAATTTTGGGGACCCTCCCCCCCCCCCCGGCCCCTCGATTTTGGGGGGGTCCCCCCATCCCCCCTCTCATGCATGTATGTATGGCTTCAAGTGTAGCATTGGCTCGAATAACCCCACTTGGCTCATGTAGTGCTGTTCTACTGTTCAGAATATGTAGCTAGGTCGTCGGATCCATTCTGTTTTTCAGACCGAAATATTGGATGAAAATAAACGACTGATCAGCGCTGTGGACTGTTTCTTTTTGCAGGAGGATGGAAGCCGATTCAAAGTCAGTTCAAGTTATACTTTCCTATTCCTATTTTTTTATTTTCTAGTCAGTTCAAGTTCAGTTTATACTATCCTGTTCCTATTTCTCTGGTTTCTCCGAAATTGGAATGTGTTGTAGATTATTGCAGAATTTAGGCTACATCGAAATGAAAATAATGATGTAAAAATTCAAAGAAATTTCTCTGGTGACTCCATAAAGTTCTATTACATTGTTGCGTTCAGGATTTTGATATAGTTTTCTCCTAGAACTGCTTGTTGAGTTTTGCAGTTGTACCTTGTATATTTGATCTGGTTGGTATAGTCAGGGGGGGGGGGAACACGCATAGGGAACTAAGCTCATAACTTTAGACACGTTTGATGTTGAGCAATGATACTTATATCAGCATGTAGCTTGTGGTAAAAGCTATCGATTGGTTCTGTAAAATCGAACATACCGCATACCCAGATCGAGCCAAACCGGTTTCCCACCGTATTTTTGTACCCCACATGTGGTGGGTAAAAAAACACGGTCGCGGGTTAAAGAAACAGGGCTTATTTTTTGCGAGCGGATCGCTTTTCGATTACTTTGTCTGTCCAAGTATATATAGTTGTTTATAACTTTGAATCATTTTAAACGGTTCTAAACGGTTCTAAATCTTCAAAAGCACAACGAGCATCAAGTAATATCCGACCTGACTCTGTTGAATCCTAACGGTTTAATGCCGTATTTTAGCATTGTAAGTGGGCCTGATGACAAAAACGTGGCAGAAAAATCATCCTGCACCACTACAAACCATTTCTAACACAAAATGACTGTTTCATGCGTCTTGAAAAATTGACCTGAAATACGTGTAAAACATACAGATCCGGGACAAGGGGCCATATCTACTCAATGCAACCAGTCCAAGGGCTAATTTTTTATGTGAAATTATGAGGTCACGAAAGTTTTGGCCCGCTACCGCTCTCATCAGTACAAATAACCAATTTGAAGAGTGTTTTTACCCGTTTTGGGTGCAAATTAAGAGGGTAAAACACACACCCAAAATACATTATTATTATAAGGGTGGCGGAAAGCAAGGTATGCCTAAAGAAAGAGCACGTAAAATAAAGCTACTTTGCACAAAAATAAACGTCAGTGTCAAAAGAGCGTCACGTTAAAACCTTAGCAACTTATTAAAATGCTTACGTGTCTTACTTACATGAGATTGTGTGTCTGGCATACATTCTGAACTTCAGCAATGACTAATGCAACTGAATTACAGCATAAGATGTACAATTTCTACTGTGCAATGTTACAGCACTGTGACCCCTGTTTTCGCTGAGATTGATTTGTGTTTTTTACCCCTCTTTTCCTTTGTGTTTTTTACCCCCCCCCCCCCTGACTATACATGTAATGTAGTTAATACAGTACTTCAGTGAAGTCTCACCTAACGTCTAATGCAACAGGTAATAGGAAAAGCAATTCTTTGCGTCTTTGCGAAAAGATTAACCTGTTAAAAAAGCACAATAAAAAATCCAATTTTTTGCACACTTCCTGCTTGATTGCAGGTGTCCGTGCCTTTCAAGCCGTATTTCTACATACTGGCTCGCAGTGGCACGGAACGGGAAGTGGCGGCGTTCATTGCAAAAAAATACGCCGGGATTGTGACCACAGCGGAGCATGCGACCAAAGAAGATTTGGATCTGGTCAGTTTGTCTGTTCAGTTTCTTAGTGTACCGCTGCAGATGTGTGCGAATAACTATGTGATATTGATGTATTGATTTGACCCCCCCATAAAATTTGGCCTAAAAATATGCCAGTTCTTGTTTTTCACGGGTCACGGGAACGGTCCGTAAGTCGCCATGCGCTGGTCGTTGTGACCCGTAGTTAGCGGTTAGACCCGGGGGGGGGGGGGGGGTTGGGTGAATTGAGCTTTAGGTTGATCTAGGGTGTTTCTTCTTGCTTTGCACGGGTCCACGGGAACGGTCCGTAAGTCGCCATGCGCCGGTCGTTGTGACCCGTAGTTAGCGGTTAGACCGGGGGGGGGGGGGGGTGGGTGAACTGAGCTTTAGGTTGATCTAGGGTGTTTCTTCTTGCTTTGCACGGGTCCACGGGAACGGTCCGTAAGTCGCCATGCGCTGGTCGTTGTGACCCGTAGTTAGCGGTTAGACCGGGGGGGGGGGGGGGGGGTGTGTGAAATGAGGTTTAGGTTGATCTAGGGTGTTTCTTCTTGCTTTGCACGGGTCACGGGAACGGTCCGTAAGTCGCCATGCGCTGGTCGTTGTGACCCGTTAGCGGTTAGACCGGGGGGGGATTGAGTGAACTGAGCTTTAGGTTGATCTAGGGTGTTTCTTCTTGCTTTGCACGGGTCACGGGAACGGTCCGTAAGTCGCCATGCGCTGGTCGTTGTGACCCGTAGTTAGCGGTTAGACCGGGGGGGGGGGTGGGGTTGAGTGAACTGAGCTTTAGGTTGATCTAGGGTGTTTCTTCTTGCTTTGCACGGGTCACGGGAACGGTCCGTAAGTCGCCATGCGCTGGTCGTTCTGACCCGTAGTTAGCGGTTAGACCGGGGGGGGGGTGGGGTTGAGTGAACTGAGCTTTAGGTTGATCTAGGGTGTTTCTTCTTGCTGTGCACGGGTCACGGGAACGGTCCGTAAGTCGCCATGCGCTGGTCATTGTGACCCGTAGTTAGCGGTTAGACCGGGGGGGGGGGGGAGTTTGATTGAGTGAATTGAGCTTTAGGTTGATCTAGGGTGTTTCTTCTTGCTTTTCACGGGTCACGGGAACGGTCCGTAACTCGCCATGCGCTGGTCGTTGTGACCCATAGTTAGCGGTTAGACCGGGGGGGGGGGGGTGGGGTTGAGTGAACTGAGCTTTAGGTTGATCTAGGGTGTTTCTTTAGGTTGATCCAGGGTGTTTCTTCTTGCTTTTCACGGGTCACGGGAACGGTACGTAAGTCGCCATGCGCTGGTCGTTGTGACCCGTAGTTAGCGGTTAGACCGGGGGGGGAGTTTGATTGAGTGAATTGAGCTTTAGGTTGATCTAGGGTGTTTCTTCTTGCTTTTCACCGGTCACGGGAACGGTCCGTAAGTCGCCATGCGCTGGTCGTTGTGACCCGTAGTTAGCGGTTAGACCAGGGGGGGAGTTTGATTGAGTGTATTGAGCTTTAGGTTGATCTAGGGTGTTTCTTCTTGCTTTTCACGGGTCACGGGAACGGTTCGTAAGTCGCCATGCGCTGGTCGTTGTGACCCGTAGTTAGCGGTTAGACCGGGGGGGTGGAGTTTGATTGAGTGAATTGAGCTTTAGGTTGATCTAGGGTGTTTCTTCTTGCTTTTCACGGGTCACGGGAACGGTCCGTAAGTCTCCATGCGCTGGTCGTTGTGACCCGTAGTTAGCGGTTAGACCGGGGGGGGGGGGAGTTTGATTGAGTGAATTGAGATTTAGGTTGATCTAGGGTGTTTCTTCTTGCTTTTCACGGGTCACGGGAACGGTCCGTAAGTCGTAAGTCGCCATGCGCTGGTCGTTGTGACCCGTAGTTAGCGGTTAGACCGGGGGGGGGGAGTTTGATTGAGTGAATTGAGCTTTAGGTTGATCTAGGGTGTTTCTTCTTGCTTTTCACGGGTCACGGGAACGGTCCGTAAGTCGCCATGCGCTGGTCGTTGTGACCCGTAGTTAGCGGTTAGACCGGGGGGGGGGGGGGTTTGATTGAGTGAATTGAGCTTTAGGTTGATCTAGGGTGTTTCTTCTTGCTTTTCACGGGTCACGGGAACGGTCCGTAAGTCGCCATGCGCTGGTCGTTGTGACCCGTAGTTAGCGGTTAGACCGGGGGGGGGGGAGTTTGATTGAGTGAATTGAGCTTTAGGTTGATCTAGGGTGTTTCTTCTTGCTTTTCACGGGTCACGGGAACGGTCCGTAAGTCGCCATGCGCTGGTCGTTGTGACCCGTAGTTAGCGGTTAGACCGGGGGGGGGAGTTTGATTGAGTGAATTGAGCTTTAGGTTGATCTAGGGTGTTTCTTCTTGCTTTTCACGGGTCACGGGAACGGTCCGTAAGTCGCCATGCGCTGGTCGTTGTGACCCGTAGTTAGCGGTTAGACCGGGGGGGGGGAGTGTGATTGAGTGAACTGAGCTTTAGGTTGATCTAGGGTGTTTCTTCTTGCTTTTCACGGGTCACGGGAACGGTCCGTAAGTCGCCATGCGCTGGTCGTTGTGACCCGTAGTTAGCGGTTAGACCGGGGGGGGGGGAGTTTGATTGAGTGAATTGAGCTTTAGGTTGATCTAGGGTGTTTCTTCTTGCTTTTCACGGGTCACGGGAACGGTTCGTTAGTCGCCATGCGCTTGTCGATGTGTGCCTACCATAATGCCTTTGTGTTTTGAGCATCCTACCAATGAGCATCGAATTTCGTATTTCTGTGCTGCAGTGGCAAGATTGTCTCCAAAACGGCATTTACTCTACTTTGGTCTGAAAATAGAACCATGAAGTTCCCACAAACACAGAAGTAACTGTAACGTCGTTGGTGACGATGTACGAAAATTGACAGATAAGGCACATTATTAGCAGTCTCATGTTATTCAAACTCTTAATTAATTTTTTCAGTTAGTTAATTTTTCAAGTTATCAGAAAACCAGAAATTTTGTGCGTTGTTATGATTTTCTCTTGTTCAAGGGATCGGCGCCAGCGGAGCAACCCTGATTTACGTCTCGTAAACTAATATAAAAAATATGCATGCTTAAACATAGCATGTTTTGATGTTTATTGATATTTTTGTGGTCACTATGATGCACAGTGCACTGCACGTTATGCTTTCTTGTTAAGGGGGTAGTGTCGCGAAAGCAGTCGATTTTGCGCGACTGTAAAACTTGTTCAGTAAAATGTTAGAAATTGTTCTTTCTATATTTTAAAGATCTAACAAAAGGCAAATTATTTTGCCAAGTTTCAGCAAAATTGGTGCAGCATATAGTTTGCAATAATGTCTCAAAGTCGGAAAAATGACGAAAAAAAAACCTATTCACATTCCATTTTTTAGTCACATTTATCAATTTTTCTGTTTAGTTTTTTTACACAGACTAATAGCACATATGTTGTAGTTTATGCACACAAAATTTAGTGCAGATTACTGTAGCGGCTGTGGAGTAATACTAGTTTGAACTGTGAAAGTGTACTTAAACTGTAAAATAGTAACAGCAATAATGATAAATTGTGGAAAATCTAGACGCTTGTTTTAAAATCAAAAGAAAAACGAACCATTTTTTATTTTTTTTTATTTGTTGGAAAAAACTGTGCGTCAAAACATTACATGTACTTCACAAGCTGGCCAATCTGATATCTGCCTCAATTTTTTGAACTTTTATGTCTATATTGTGTGATGTCTGGCTCACAAATGGTGATTGGTTCAAAATATTGGTAGATATTGGTAGTCTGGTGTCTGGCAGTATTTATTTGATACCATATGGCACTTCACTAGTTTCTCAGTGAACGTACAATTTCAAAGCAAAAAGCTCTGGTTTTGCAACCTATGAGCAAAACTGCTTTGGCGACACTACCACCTTAAATGTTTGTTTTGTGAATTAGTAAAAACCTAGTTACTTTATTAACTTCCCAGTATACCATGGATATAATTGATGGTATTTACATCAATTTGAGAAATTCAGCAGTAGCTACCAAGCAGTAGTTCTCGGATCTGTGGAACATCTGTGTTGAGCTACTTCAGTTACGCAATGAAATTAATCAATCTAATACTAAGCACAATTAAGTCTACCTATTAATCAAATAGTAACGTGACTACTAACATTTATTAATAACAATATTTATTGACCAACACTGGCATTTGCTTTGTTTGATTTAGCCCAATCATTTAGTGGGCTTGAAGAGAGTCTATCTGAAGCTGTCATTCTGCAGTGTGAATGACCAAATGAAGGTGAAAAAGGAAATGATGCCGAGGATTCGCAAAACAAGAGAAAGGGAAAAGGATACGTTACGGAGGATTTCGAATATGATTGCAAAGTTCGTGTCGTTATGTATATAATATTATCTAGATATGCTTAGAGACTTGGCTTGTTTTTCTGAAGAACAGCTATTTTCAGTATTTTAGTGTTTCCACCAGTTGATTTTGTAGTGTATGGTGAAATATTTGATGATTGATTAGACAAATTATTTTTTTTACTTATTTAGTTTGATGTAGTAGAGAATTACTAATAGATCTAATAATAGGCCCCCTTTTCACACAATGCAACAATGGTCTTTTATTGCTTAACATACGTCATGCTATATATGAGATGATGCATCGTGAAATATCCCATCGTGTGTAAAGTGTGATGAGGTTAGATAATGACAGAGACTGCTACCTTGTCCATTAAAGGTAGGGTTTGTAGAATCCTGGCAGTACGTTGTATTATTTAAGTATTTACTATTACGTATTTTTTAGGGAAAATTTGGCCGAACGGCAACATGTGGATCAGATGGACAACATAATCGATATACGGTGAGTTGGAAGGTTTTACAATGAGCCAATTACGAATTAAAACTTTTGTCATTTTTTTGTAGCGTGCATCTTTATTACTGAAGTTCCAGACCAAATCGTGTGATATGCGAATCTGCGGCTACAAAATTTTTTGGTTTTCTTTCCCAAAACAAAAAGCAGCCAAAGTGCAACATTCTGTCACAAAAAATGCCGCCATTTGTGTCATGCTTTCTGAGTCTTACTATTATGTACTCTTGGTAACACCAGATAGGCAATCACTTACACTGCGACTCTTTTGCTTTGACATGTTTGTTTTTGGAATACTTCGGTAATTCGGTGTGGATTTTTAGTTAACAACTCAGTCAATTTAGTCCATTGTATCCCTCACTTAGAATTTAAGTAGGAATCTATGAATAAGTAGATCACATTTTTGTGCTTTAGGGAGTATGATGTGCCCTATCACGTGCGCGCATGCATTGATATGAAACTGTTTGCCGGGCTCTGGTATGACGTCACAGTCACGGCCTCTAAGATGCCCGACATTTGTGCTAATAAGGATTTGGTGGACAGACCCGTACGTTGATTTATTTGAGATATTTTAAAAAATAGCATTCGAGTCATGACAATGTTTTCTGTATTTTTTATTTTTTTATATAGCTTTCTATGCGATTGCGAAAGTAATTAAGTTTCGATTAACAAATTTACCTGTGACCTTTACCCTGATTGGAAATCAATATAGTCCGAAAGAGCCAACATAGGTTTCCTGTCTCGCGCTCTATTATCCGCCTGTTGTAAAATTACGGCAAAATATTCAAGTGATGTTAACAATAATCAAGCCTAGTAGTTTTTAACCAGTTTGGATTGATAAACTCAAATTTCAAGAGACAGCAAGTTTTTTATTTTGAAGGATCCGGTTGTGATGGCCTTTGATATTGAGACAACGAAATTGCCACTGAAATTTCCGGATCCTCAAATTGATCAAATCATGATGATCTCGTACATGATTGACGGGCAGGGCTATCTGATCACGAATCGGGAAATTGTGTCCTCAGACGTTGAAGATTTTGAATACACACCAAAACCAGAATTCGAAGGACCGTTCATTGTTTTCAACGAAGCAGATGAGGTTAAGGTTTAAGATGATAAACACACCACTGGCTTATAATTTCAAACGAAATTGGTCTGATCTAGTTAATTTCAGTGTGTGATATTTTGGTTACGGAAGTACGTATGTTTGGCTCCAACTGATTCAGTAATGGGCTTAGTTTGGTGAGCGAACGACGTGTCTAACTAAAAAATTTATAACTATGGCGGGATTTTGACAGCTATGAAATTTCATGTTTTATTTTGTCTCATTATCGAATTTTTCTAAGGGGAAGGACGTGAGAGTTATGTGAAGGTGTTTCCCATTAGCTGTTTCTATTGCAACATAATGTATGTTTTAGTACTCATTACTGAAGCGATTCTTTGATCACATTCTTGAAGTCAAGCCACACATAATTTCCACGTACAACGGGGATAGTTTTGATTGGTTAGTTTAGTTTTATAGCCTTGATAGGTTAAGGGGGGGGGGCTACCCAGGTCAAAAATCAAAGTTCTCCGATTTTGCTTATTTTCACATATGTTACTCCCCCAAGGCACCTCTACCTCAGATAAGAACAATTAAGCTTGAAGGTGCACTTTCGGTTCAGTGCGTTTGTCAGTGTATTTACATAGGCAAAAGTACCAAATAGCCGAAAAGTAGCCCTTATTTGAACAGTTCTAGCACAAACCACATTAAGCCAATCACGCTGAAACTTGGCATAGTAGTAGCCCACATGTATGCGCAAAATCTTATGATCAGGATTTTTGATATGTATTTTCAAATCCAAAATCGAGGGCGAAATGTGAAAAAATGGCCGTTTTTTGGACCCGCCAAATTTGAGTGATTTTACATTTGACGTCATTGCTCAGGCCATGGGCAAAAATTTAAAAAAATGGATCATAGAGGTTGAGATATGACGTTAGGCTATCGAATCATGTAAAAATCAACTTCGTCAGTGTTAACAAAAATTTCGAGTAAAGGGGCGCTTTGCAACCACAAAAAACTTTTTTTTGCGCCTATGATTTACACGTAAAATTGAATTTTTGGGAGCCCCTAGTGAAAAATTGGCAAAAGCATTGGTTCCAGTTTGTTACATCTGCGATGCGCCTTCCCTGGGGCTACATTGTGTGCAAATTTGAAGCGAATCGGGGAACCTAAAATTTTCACTTTTTCAGGTAGACCCCCCCCTTAAGCCTGTTTCTTGTGTTGTTTTTCCTGCATAGTAAGTGTTTCGTGTAATTTGCTAGTGGCAACTTTATCTAACCATCTATGAATAGGTCTGTGCAACATGCAGAAGATGATGTGTCTAATTTTCAGGCTATGGAGTAGAAGTTTGTTTTCGTTTTAATATTTATATAAGAAGCCTATGTTTTATATAGCATTAATATGTAGTACTTATTTAGGCCGTTTGTGGAAGCTCGTGCCAACTACTACAGTTTTGACATGACGAAGGAAATCGGTTTTGCCAAGGATCAGCTCGGAGAATACAAATGCAGACCATGTATCCACATGGATGCATACAGGTGAGGGTAGCGGGCAATAAATAGGGCAGTGCCACCTGTGAAAGTTGCAAAAGTCCTGTTTAACTGAAAATAATATGGTATAAAATATGCTTGAGTTTTTATTTATTTGAGTTATTAATATTTGTATAATATCTAAGGGCCTTTTCATAAAAAGATTAAAAATCGAAGATTAAAATAAATCTTTTTATGAAAACGACATTAAAATTCAGTTGCAGCTATGAAGATTAAAAATATTAAAAATTCATAGTTTGATTGCAGCGTGAATTTTTAATCTTGATTTCATGAAAACGTGATTAAACACTTTTAATATTTTTAATATCGCTGATTAATTTTAATATTTTTAAACTTTTTATGAAAAGGCCCTAAGTATATTTTGGCGTAAGCAATGTGTGCTACGAATTTCAGATGGGTGAAACGAGACAGCTACCTGCCGATGGGGAGTCAGAGTCTGAAAGCCTGTGCCCGGGCCAAACTGCGCTATGATCCCGTGGAGCTGGACCCGGAGGAAATGTGCAGGATGGCTAGTGAACAACCACAGGTAGACCAGTGCGCTAGATTTCTGGACCATCTCAATTGGTGATAAGGATATCACTGTGATAAAGATATAGCTAAAGAAGAAATGGTGTAGTAGGGAAGTTATAGTTGGTCATGTTGTGTGTGTTGCAGGTGCTGGCGAACTACTCCGTGTCTGATGCCGTGGCGACCTACTACTTGTATATGAAATACGTACATCCTTTCATATTTGCTCTGTGCACTATTATTCCTATGGAACCAGATGAAGTTGGTATTTTTTATTTAGTTGATGCCCTAGAATAACTTTTTTTGGTTAGCTGGTTAGTTAGTTTCAAAAAGTTGGTTAGCTGTCGAAGCAGGTTAGCAGTAGCTCAGGGCGTCTATTCTCAAAATTACCTATGGGTTAAGTTAGGCTAACACTGTACCCACACGCCACCGGTATGGTTAAGGTAAAGTTTGGCAAAGGTACAGTTAAACTTGAAAACAAGGCTAACGTCGACCGACCATAATACTGAGGTTAAAAATTGCAGAATACATTATCTTTAGCTGCAAAATAAGTTAAAGCATTTTTTTGAGCAGAATCTTAGAGTTGGGTAAGGTTAAGCCTAACTTTGCCTATGGGTAATTTTTAGAATATGGCCCCGGGGTCAAGAACGTGTTTTTATATTAATATATTTTTCCTATAACGGTTTCGTCAATCCGTTATTTCCATCCTAGTTTTGCTGGCGTTAGGTAGCCTTATATTATATTATGGGGGTCGACTTCCCACATCTCTATAACTATGTTAGTCAAGTAATTCAAGATTCGCAAACAACTATTATTTTCAGGTACTCCGAAAAGGCTCAGGCACCCTGTGCGAAGCCCTGCTTATGGTGCAGGCATATAATGCCAACATTATATTTCCAAACAAGCAGGAGTCGGAGCTAAATCGGTTAACGGAGGACGGTCACGTGATTGACACTGAGACTTACGTGGGCGGTCATGTGGAAGCACTGGAATCCGGAGTATTCAGAGCCGATATACCCTGTCGATTTAGATTGGTACTGGGGCTCTCTTTGAATTTGTTTGTGTGATAAATAAGCTTGATCGTACATGAGTGAGTCAAGGATTAGTCTAAGCCTGACGTTGGGATTCTCAAAGCTTTTTTAATTTAATATTCGGTAGTGTGTATGTGCTGTGTTAAACTTGATTTGTGCATCGTTTTTTGGATTACGTTGTTTGCATCACTATTGAGGGCCTTTTTATATGCTGTTGCCGTTACGTTTATTTTTTAAGTTGAGCATTCGCTTGATAAGCTCCTTGTTGCCTTGTTCAGGAGCCGGACGCCTATCAGTCTCTGATTGACGATGTTCCCCGAGTCATGCAACACGCTCTGGAAGTCGAAGAGGGCATTCCGATCGACCAGGCTGCCAATTTCACTCAGGTCACATTGCGTTAGTTGCGCATGAGTTCTGATGCTTCCATAGTTTAATGCAGTTCAACAAATAGTATCAGCGTTAATGCAGATTATAACATTTTGCTCAAGTGGATAGTCAAAACGAAAACAGCAGGGCTCTGCACTCCCCAGCAGCTATGATTTTTGGTTTTTGCGGAACATTTGTTACATTGCGGCAGGCACTTTTTGAGATCCTTTTTTGCCCCCCCCCCCATACTGCACCTCCTTCTTCAACCAGTTCTGCGTTCTGTCCCCTCCAGCTTGTAGCCGGAAGGACGAGCACTACGGCTGCCAGGGATAAGCTCCATAGCGATCGAGACAAGCCTTCCCGTCGACGATCTCCCCACCCTCGCTGAGGAATAGTTTAAATATTTGACGCACTCAATGTCGCCGGCATTTTTTGTCATTATTACACAACAGTGATCACGATCATACACACATAGTTTTCCAGAGTTCAAAAATGATGTCTTATTTGATGTTGGTTTTTCAGGTTTGTGAGGATATCAAAGCGAAACTGGCTAGTTTGCGAGACAATCCAAAAATTTGTGAAAACCCTGTAATTTACCATTTGGATGTCGGAGCCATGTACCCCAATATTATTTTGACAAATCGACTACAGGTAAATTATGAATGATGAAATTACTTGGCTGATTACTTGACTAGACTTTTTGTATTTTTTGACTCATGGAAAAAGTGATTTTCTGGTTCAGTTTTTTAAACTTCTGTAAGCTTTATTGGGAAGCGCTGATAGATAATTGAAACGTATTGCTGATGAGCAGGAGCAGCCAAAATTTTTCAGCAGGGTCCGGTTATTTGGTCAGACTTTGATTGGGAATAGGGTCCCAACCCAAGCGAAAGTTCTCTTTCCCTTGAACGTGTCGGGTAAAAAACGTATTTTGTTGCAGCCGCCGGCAATAGTGAACGATGCAATTTGTGCGGCGTGTGATTTCAACAAGCCTGGGGCTCGATGTCAGCGCACCATGGACTGGATGTGGCGAGGAGAAATCAGTGAGATACTCACGATAGGATTGAGTAATCACTTTTAGACTTAATAGTTATTGATCGCCACGGATGAGGAAGGTGGATTAGAATTGCCGATAGGAAAGCTAATTGCAGACCAAAAAACACTGAAACACTAATTTTTAGCTCTGTGAGCACTGAGCACTCTCAGCTCAGCACTCTATCACTTGAGCTGAACATGAGTGTGAGTTTAATCACACATTTACCTCACACATAGGCTGCATATTTTACTGTGCGCCAGTTTCGCATACCCCACCCATAGCATCTCCACTTTTATCTCACGCTGTGCAGTTTTGTCTTAAGTATTTTGTCCGTATTTTCATTCTGTATCTGACTTTCAGTCCCAGCCAATCGTGGGGAATACCAGCGCGTGGTACAGCAGCTAGAATGTGAGCGATTTCCGCCGTTGTTCAAAGGAGGTCCGCCGCGAGCTTTCCATCAATTGTCCAAAGAGGCCGCAGCCGCTATTGAAAAGAAGCGACTGCAAGGTAGGGATTTTATCACGCTTTTAATTCTTCAGAACCCGGTTCATACTAATCCTTATCCCCGTCACTATAATACTTTAGCGAACCGCAAATTGTTTTTATTCCCGTCCCTGTGCGGACAAATGAACCGGGCTTTAATCTCAAAAGATTAGCTAGATCTATCATATTATGCGTTAGCATATTTTTTTAGATCACTTCAATTTATCAGTTTATAGACTTAAAAAAATTGGTAAACGTTATTTTGATAATTTGATGTGATCCTAATCATAGTTGCTTTTAGTATTAGTCTGTTATAATAATTCATCAGTAATAGCACTGTAGTAAGGTGTAATATTTTTTGTCTCTATTGATCGGTTTTAGAGTATTGTAAGAAAGCTTACAAGAAAACCAAGGACGTGAAAATGGAGCTGAGACAGACAACCATTTGTCAGAGAGAAAATTCATTCTATGTCGACACTGTGCGAGCCTTCAGGGACCGACGCTACGAATTCAAGGGATTGTTAAAGGTACTGTTTTGGTTTTTGTAGTTTTTCTTGTCGATTAATGAAGTGTTTGTTCGCTAGTACGGCAGTGCTAGCTGCTCTTATAATGGTGACCATTCCGCTAAGTAGTGTCTGTGCTGCAGGGTTTATTTTTTCATTTTTTTCTTGGTGGCCAGCTGGCCACCAGAGGCCCAAAATTTTAGTGGCCAATGCAAAAATTTAGTGGCCAATGCGAAACATGCGTTAAAAATTTACTGAGTTAAAACACTGAAAATTACCTAACCTAGAGGCCGTCCAGCTTCCACAAGCAAATTTGGAAAGTTTACTGTATATTATATTAAGCAACTAAACTGTAAATACACAATGCACTCATGTACACATACTGCACTTGCTGTCATGAAAGACAAACCCACCACCCTCCAGAAAAAAATAGAAAATTTTTTGGTTGATTGGTCGAATTTGGTCAATTTGAGACGTATCAGAAATTTTTTTAGCAGACAGGAAAGGTAAATCGAAAGGGACAATGTCACATCACAGTGTATTACACAAGTAAAAACAGCATAATGTACACTCGTGTATATAAATATGCATAGGCTTTGATGAAGAGAAATAATCATGGATGGCAAGACACTGCCACAACGTTGCAAGGTTATGGGGGCGGCAGCAACCCGGAAAACAATTGGCGAATTTTTTCATTTTCAGGACAAATTTGGTCAGCTGGAGACGTATCGGAAATTTTTTTCGACCGGGCAATAAAGACCAAAGGAGGGGACCCTTGTTTACAATTTCACTTTCGAAAAAACAAAAAAACTTCGGGAAAATTCAGAGAGTGGGGCGGCCTCAGCGCCGTCCCCCCACCCCGTTCGTCTTTTATATTATATATGTTTAAACGTGACACGCTGAACACTTTTGCAGGTTTGGAAAGGAAAACTAGCGCAGGCTTTGGATAGCGGGGATGCCAGCGCCATCAAATCTGCCAAAGCGAAGGAAGTGGTCTATGACTCGCTGCAATTGGCTCACAAATGCATTCTCAACTCATTCTACGGATATGTCATGCGGAGAGGGTAGGTTGACCGCCGAGATATCACAGGCGGTCCCAGACTTTGATTTCGGGGTGGGGTCTGCAGAAATGTTGCTTGGATATTAGCATTACTCATAATATTGTTGCTGAATGGTTGCTGAATTGCAATTGACAGGGCTCCTGGGCAAACCGCAGCGTCCAACTCGTTAGTAGCTATTGCGAAGCCTTGTTTAGCGAGCAACCAAAGTTTCAAACCAAAAACTGTAGAATCGGACACTAACAAACCCCGATTTGTTTAATGGATTAAACGGATTAGATTTAT
Organism: Trissonchulus sp. WLG1_4; assembly: GCA_030248245.1. NCBI lineage: Eukaryota > Metazoa > Nematoda > Enoplea > Enoplida > Ironidae > Trissonchulus > Trissonchulus sp. WLG1_4. The sequence continues at coordinate 8,764 of JASANF010002397.1, read as the reverse complement.
TTGGATTAAATTAATTATAGTTTCAATGTGTTCTGTTCAGCCCGTGCCAGTTGCGGTGAGGACATTACAGTATATGTTACGTTGTATTAATTTGACCAATTTGTAGTATCAAATGCAATCACGCTTATGTTAATGAGATCATACAAGTGATTGATACTCACGACACGCGCTAGAGACGAAATACTTAAAAATTTCTGCATGTCTGTTACAATCTATCTGACGTAATATTGACGGTTTCGGAAGCTGGCGGTTACGAATGGTTCGCGCGAATAGGGTGCAGAAAGCGCTAATGTGTCATGGGGCTGGCTATTCTGATCGCTCTTGTCCACCAACTTGATTGAACTTGGGAAATGAATTTTTCCTGTATGAATTTTTCCTATTCACAGCAAACTTGTCCATTATCTTTAACGAGCGAGATTGCATTTTTCCGCTTTAGAACCTCCTAATCTAACCTCAGTGATGCCCAATGGGGGCATTTTCATAATAATCTAATCTGTTTGATCCATTTGAGTAGCCCTCGGACATGTTTTTTAAGCAGTTGCCGTAGTTGTAGCTGTTGTAGTTTAACTTGTAGGTCATATTTTGTTGCAGGTCTCGTTGGCACAGCATGGAGATGGCCGGCATTGTTTGCTACACTGGGGCCAATATCATCAAGGATGCTCGAATGCTAATTGAAAAACTTGGGTTAGTCCTCCTCAATGGTCCTCATAAAAAATGGTTTCATTTTTGCATCTTTTCTAAAATACTTTTTGACGAAGATCCCCAAAATTTGGCCCCATAATGCCCCCAAAACCTTCACCCCGCTGGCCGCTACGTGTATGACTGTAACAGTGACATTATTTACTGCTTATTTATAGGCGCCCTCTGGAGCTGGATACTGACGGAATTTGGTGCATGCTTCCGTCCTCCTTTCCCGAAAATTTCACATTGGAAACAAAGTCTGAGAAGAAGTCCAAAGTGAAGGTGTCCTATCCCGGTGCGATGCTCAACATAATGGTCCAGGTCGGTTTTGAAAAGAGCAATTAGTTTTACTGAAGTTTTACTTTACTGAAGTTTTATTAAATGTTACTGTAAAACTGTAAATTAAATGTAAGAAAATGTCAGAAATTCAGAATAATAGTAATATTCAATGTATCACACTGTCTGGTACTGTTTTTTGCACTTTCCTAATATGTTTTGCAGTGTTATATCGCAATCGCCACCGCTATAAGTTGCAGTTGCCTCAAGAGAAATTGATAATTTCTTTGTTACAGGATAAATACACTAACGATCAATATCACGATTTGATTGACTCCAAGTCATTGAAATATCAAGTGCGATCAGATAATTCAATCTTTTTCGAAGTGGATGGACCCTATTTGGCCATGGTGCTGCCTTCTGCCATTGAAGAAGGCAAAGAACTCAAGAAGCGGTACGTTTTATTGTTGTGTGCCTTAACTAAATGCTGGACCCTAAAACGATTTCAAGAACAAATGGCGACCATAAGAGAGTCCAGCAATTTTTAGTCAGACTTAAGGCTGAGCGCTATTTAATCTCGAGTCAGCAGTATTCATTCTCATTCCTGTGTATAAATTAGCTATGTTAACTTAATTAGCCTCATATTAACTTATTCTCATTCCTGTGTATAAATTAATTAGCTATGTTAATTAGCTATACTTTCAGTTAACTTCTTGATGGTAGTAAAATATGATACTATTTATCTCTTCTAAACAAGTTTGAATATTAATTTTTCTAGCTACGCCGTGTTTAATTTTGACGGATCAATGGCGGAGTTGAAGGGATTTGAGCTGAAGCGGCGTGGCGAACTGGAGTTGGTGAAAATATTCCAGTCCTCTGTTTTCGACGCGTTCTTGAAAGGCGACACACTGGAGGAGGTCTATGCGAGCGTGGCCCAAGTCGCTGATTATTGGCTGGATGTGCTCTATTCAAAAGTATATAAGATGCCTGTGACTAATTATTTAAGTGAGTTGTAAAACTATTTAAGCCTCATTTAAGGCATACCAGTTGTTAAGACGTAGATGTCTTTGGACCTAATATTTGAGACGGACCATCCTCGTAGTTCAGACGGACCTTCCTAATACTTAAGACATTCTTCTTAGTTAAATTTCAGGTAATCTAATTGTGAAAAATTCCTTATTTTTATCTTTTTCAGGCCGCCAACATGCCAGATTCAGAGCTGTTTGATTTGATTTCCGAAGACAGAAATATGTCAAAAAAGTTGGAAGATTATGGCGAACAAAAATCGGCTGCTATTACTGTCGCTAAACGATTGGCGGAAGTGGGTATTTTGTGACAAAACGATTAAGATTTGATATTTTGCCACAAACACTCGCAGAAGGAGTTGTGTTATGACTTAAATGTCGGAATTGGGTATTTTTCTGATTCTGACAAACAGTCAGTGACCAAACTGTCCAAAACGCTCAACCAAATTGAGTGTTTTGTGCCATTGTGCCAAAATTGATAGAAGAGTACCAGAAGCAGATGGTATTTTCTGGCTTTTAGTATTTTGTCATTTTTCCAATCTATTTTTGTCATTTCAATTTGTCAGTGTTCTTTTGTAAATTTCAGTTCCTTGGCGATCAGATGGTGAAAGACGCGGGCCTCAGTTGTCGTTTCATCATCAGCAAAAAGCCAGAGGGCAGTCAGGTCACGGAGCGTGCCATCCCCATGGTCATATTCCAGGCCGAGCCCTCTGTCCGCAAACATTACCTGCGCAAATGGCTCAAGGCCTCCAATTTGACCGACTTTGATATTCGAAATGTGAGTGATCGATACCAGAGGTGGATGTATCTTTAATATAGGTGACTGAACAGTATGTAGAGTTGCAAACGCAGTCAGGGTCACATGTTTTAATGTCTTCAGGTTCAGAGGGTCCCATGCTGCCTAATAGTCTGCGTTTTTTAAGGAACTGAAGTTTTCAACCTAGACTTCACTATGATGACAGATTCGCTCAGCATTTCTTATTTTGGATAGTCTTTCCGTTTCGCTAAGATTAATAAAATATGCTGAGTGATTCAAGTAAATAATAATATGTTAGCGTTGTTGTCAAGTTCACTTCTCGATTTTGAATAACTGTGATTATTTATTTTAGTTGTTGGATTGGGAATATTACATCGAACGACTCGGCAAAGCCATTCAGAAAATCATAACAATTCCGGCTGCTATGCAAGGTGTACGTGTTTCCAGCCATTTTTAATAGCACTAACGTCGATCTACAGTACAAGCCTTTCTGTGAAACTGTTAATTATTGTTTGTTCACGGATACATCACGGGAACAATCACGAGGGCGAACACTGAAAATTTTCGCAATTTTTTGTTGGATTTTGAGCTTATTTTCGGCGTATTTTTTAACTGTCAGGGCGTGAGGGGGTTGGGGGGCGGGTGCATGATTCTTCAAGAAGCAGTGGATGCTTCCTTACTCCCCTTCCCCCTATATCATTCGTTCATCTTTTGATTCAAATAACTCAACAATCATGCATCAATGCAATGCAATACAATGCATGCATGGATGGTTGATACAATGCAGGAAGAATCGCGCTCGATACTTGCTCTAGGATAAGCCATATTTGGGAATACTTCATTTGGCTGTGTTTTATTTTAGGTTCCCAATCCAGTCCCCAGAGTGGCCCACCCGGATTGGCTGCAGAAACGATTGGTCGCTCGGGATGACGCGTACAGGCAGAAACGAATTGTTGACATGTTTGCCAAAGTCCCCAAGGTGATAAGAATAGTCCTGGTCCTGGAGCGATAATGTCCTTGAATGTGTGACCCATTTATTGAGCATGTCATTTAAAGTGATACTTGGTGCTTACTGTTACATAATAATCATACTTTTCTGTATTGAACCATTTTGACAGATAATTAATTTCAAGGAAAACTAGCTTTTTCAGCCTCTACAATGTTTAACAAAATTTACTTTTCTGTTTATGCTCATATTGACTTTGGCCAATTTGCTGGACCAAGCTCAGACAAGCAATAAATTGGCATCAAACATTGGTGACACATCTCCACTAAACTAGCGCCAAACCAATTGTCTCGAATTTAGAACAGGACAAAAATATTTTCAGTTTAGACTGTAACCTCTTGACGCTTTAGGTCATGTTTTATAATTATTTGTTGGTTGACATGCGGCTGTGAATATAAATCACAATAATTTTTTATTACGTGTAAAATTCATGTCATGCTAAAAGTGGCTCCCTGACGCTCCAGGGCTTTGAAATGGAGATGAGCACCGCACCCGAGGGCGGACATCTTAAAGTATTAGTGTCTGTCCGTGGGTTACCTTTACTTTATTATTAAATCAGGATGATGAAAAAATGGTTAGTTCTCGTCATTTTAGAAAACGCCCGACGATATTGAAGACATTGCCGGAAAAGAGAATACCGGGAAAGTTTGGAAGCGGGCTGTGGTGCACAAACGGACTCGGACTTTGTCAGGTCATTTGGCCAAAAATTCTGATCAGTCTGAAAACGCTGGGTCTATTGCTTCACAAGACGTCTTGAACAAATCGTGGAGAGAAGTCCTCGGCCAACCACCCGCAGTCGGAAACACTAAAGTAATTACGTTTTGATTAAACGACGTATCTAGTGACAGGTTTGTGTTGTGTGTGCTTGGACTGGAATTCACAAGCTTTAAGAAGGGCCAAGGCTTATAGCCACTGAAAAAGTATGACCAAAATTTCTGAACCCTGAGACAAAGCAGGTGGCGTGATTTTTGTGACTACTCGCTGTACTCTTGATGCTGGCAATTAAAATTTTAGTTCCTTTCGTAATAAAATTGGTTGTTTTTACTTGTCTCAGCCTTCAGAATTTTTTGGTCAGACGTGTCAAATGTTTTTGCTCGCTTATTGTTTATTGTTCAGTAGATAAAAAAAACAAGTATCAGTAGATACAAGTACAGAGTTAACTGCTGAGGGTTAGTGCAGGAAACAAATTGTTAAAATTATACATATCTACAAACTTGCTGCTCATTTTTTTGAAAGATTTAATTGTCAAAAGTTTATTTTTTGTAAATATTTTGTGTTGGGCTACTCAGGTAGCGACGTTAGCTTGTTACTTTGAATAGTGGGGCTATAGATATTTTGTTTTAGAAATTATTGTGCTTTACAAAAATGAATCAATACGATATTTTGTGACAATTTTACAATTATAAAGAATTGTTATGAAGCAAGTTAAGTATGAATATGTTATATCCCGTTGTTAAAACGTTTACATTTTTAGTACGGTTGATTTTGAAAAGTTATGGAGATACTTATCAAAAATTTGTCGGGCTGAAACTTTTTTCACGATTAGCGAAAGCGCTTAAATTTTTTAAGCAGTTCGGAAAACTTGACAAAATTAAATCGATTTTGAAAATTGAAAATTGTTTTTGAAAACTGAAAATAAGTGTTAAATTAAAGGTTAATTGGTTATTTTGAGGAGTCGATTCAAGCCTGGCTGAAATTTCAAAAAGAAAAATGGAAGTATCAGAAACGCCAGCGGACGGAAATGCGGCGTAAAAGACGCCGAATCGGGCCCGAAGACGTAGGGTCTCTGTCCAGCTCATTCACTGCTATGAATGCCTACTTGCACAAGTCCACAGCCACCCTGCTGGAAAAACCATGGCAAATAATACAGGTAGAGTTGATAGCAAGCAAGAATTAATGTCTCAGTGAAAGCAGGCTGACGCTCTCGTTAAGCGCTGGATTACCTCCAGATTTAGACAACATTGATGAAGCAATATGTATATTTCAAATAATTTTACTTGAATTATTAACTTTTCAGGTTGTTGAGACATCCGAGCCTGGAATATTTCGAATTTGGGTGCACTTTGACAATGAATTACGAAGTCTGACACTATCTGTGCCAAGAATATTCTATATTAATCAGAAAATTCCGAAGGAACAGGATAAAATGGCAGGTTAGGTGACATTGTATTGAAGGCAGTTGTTGAAGTTTAAAAGTAGACTATTTGCAAAAAGTTTTATGTAGCTTTGGAAACAGTAGGTTACACCTGGTATTTCTTAGGGTTTTTTTAAGGGGGGCTATCCAGGTCAAAAATTAAAGTACCAGGCAAAAGCATTGGTTCCAGTGTGTTAATACATCTGCGATGCGCCTTCACTGGGGCTACATTGTGTGCGAATTTGAAGCAAATCGGAGAACCTAAAATTTTCACTTATACAAGTAGCCCCCCCCCCGTAAAGGGGATCCTGCTCTTAGAGACGAGCTGAGCCCTGATTGGCTATAGATAAATAAATAAAATATAGAATAAAAGATAAAGTTGCAATACCGCGCAATACCATTGCAGTGGTGCAGATCAGATCAGCCCCATCAGCATGTTTGAGATTTTTTGTTTAACTTATTGCTTACCGCCTGTACAAATTTTGTTTTAGTTCTAATAGAAACATTGGGTACTATATAGGTCTTAAGCGCGTGGAATCTCGCTGCGCATTCACGTAGGTCGTACGTAGGCTTAATGCAGGGTTCGCTGCTTAGCGTTGAAAATCACTACGAATATAAGGAAAAAACTGGCACTAACTTTGGCTTGAACAAAACTCTGTTAAATTTTGATTGCAGCGTATCACAAGGTTCACAAAACGCTGCCACGATGTAACCGAGTGCACCACCTTTATGAGTATCACGTTCCTGAAGCCAACTATCGTAAAAATGTCAAGTAAGTCGTTTTAGTTTAAAAATTACTTATTTTTAAAGATTTTTAAAGATGCAAAAAGATCTCTTGGTTATTTTTGAAGTATACCGATGGTAATCTGTAAATCTTATAAACTGAAAAACATGATCTACTGTGGTAGATGGAATCTCCTTAGTAGTAGTAGTACTAGATCTGTTTTTCAGAGTCTGAATAGATTCATTATTAATTATCCATCATGTGTTTCCTGCAGTTGCTTAGTTTCTTCTGATTGGCCCTAGCGGTCACGTGTTTGACTAATCAATATGCAAATAAGTTTCCTGTGCATAGTACATACGTACATTACATCATGAAATCGCAGTTGTTTCTTTTTGTGCCCTAGCGTGCGACGGCCATTCAGACTGTCTGGCCTTATGACTATGTTACTGTGTGACGTTATGCATTATACACGTTACATGGTTTGTAAAGTTGTTTTCAGACTACCTACCTGGTTTTTATGTAGCCATTAACTCAAGACCTGATCTAATTTTTATTTTTCATTGATTGTGTTTGCTAGAATTTTAGAGTTATTTTTCATTTAGGGAAGGCTTGGTTAGCCTTTTCCCTGACGCCTTCATTTTAAGTTGTCTTGAGTTGAGAGCATGATTTGTTAATTGTTACACTTCGTTGTTTATTCTTCTATGTTTCAGAAGCTATTGTTATGTTATATTTTCGTTTGTTCTTGCGTATTCTGTTATGGGAAAGACCCCGCGTCGCTCTCATTCCAGGTCACCAACCCGTGGCTCGAAAAATCGGGTTCGCAAATCTGACAAGCCGTCTCGTTCCAGTTCTCGGACGGCTAGGGACCATCCGCCAGGACCTACTACGAACTCTGGCGTCTCCCGCCCCAATCCGCGACTGGTTTCTTATAAAATTATAGACACCGAACATCAGTCGGATGAGTCGCTGTTTTCCACCCAAGGAACGCCACCGCCAGGTCAAGCAAAGGGTCCGCCTTTTTCGCCTACAGTGCGGCTTGCCACCGCCCAGGCACCTACATCCCTTGCGCCTAGTTTCACCGCTGCGGAGTTGCCCTCCGAACAGCAGGGCCAGCATTCTCTTGCTGCAGGATTGCCTCCTGAGCAGCGAGGGTGTGAGCCTATTGTGGAACCAATTTCTCCCGCACCGCCTTTGCAGGCTCCAGCGGGTACAGCTGTGTGCCAGTCAGCGTTGTCCGCTGCACAACCGCCAATTATGTCAGCATCACTAGCCGGATAAAGCCTTTGCGGGCCGACCCAAAATAAGTTTTTAAATATCCAGGAGCCAATTAGCTCAGCTGACGTCTTTGTGTTTTATCATGGTGCAGCGGCAACTTCACACCCCAGCATCAGACAATCAAGCGGCACCGTCCAACCATCCATCCGATTAAATCGTGTTGGAACCACAGAGCCGCAATCCAAGCCAGGCTAGTCGGTCGCCTTCTCCTGTATCTGGGGAACTGTCCGACCATGGATCGGAGCCGGCCAAGCCGGACTCGGACGATCCATATGCTGAGGCAGACGCTGACCCGACTTTAATCCTGTCGGACTCCCAGGTGAAATGGAATTCCAAATATCGTCTGATGGATATGCCCAGCAAACAGGGCGAGTCTATCAAAAACTACCGTCTGCCCGAAACCCAGGCTCATTTGCTAAGGGCCCCCGAGCTCGCTCCATACGATGTGGACTTACCTGCCAGTGTGAAAACTACCGAACGAGACGTCCGCAAGATACAACAAACGTTTCTCACCGAGGCCCTGCCACTGCTTCATATGGGCAATGATCCTAACTGCCCCGAAGAATTCAAAAAGCAGCATATCCCTGCAGTATTGCAGTGCCTCATGGCTGCGTCATATAAGGCGGATCAGCTCCGTCTGCGAAACGTCCCACTGAATGATTCTGTCAGGAAAGCAAAAATTATTTCGCCGTCGTTGCAGTTTATTTTGCCATCGGACCTCGGGGAACGGGTTCGAGATCTCCGAGACAAGCATCGGGCAATGGAAGCGGCTAAGTCAGCGCCATCTACGAGTGGTACAATTCGAAAGAGATCTGCGAGTTCAGCTTTTGCTAAGCCTAGCTCATAGCGGCCCTTTCGTCCATCGGAACGCCCTCGTAACGCCTTT
>JASANF010002396.1:0-50637 GCA_030248245.1 Trissonchulus sp. WLG1_4 | reverse complement strand
GTGATAGCAGTAGAAGTAGAGCAGCCTGAGTCGTAGTAGTGGCAGTTGTAGCAGCAGCACTAGTCGTATCTGGAACAGTCGTAGTTGGCTAGTTGTAACAGTAGTAGTAGTAGTGATACGCAGTAAAATTAGACCAGCCTGAGTCGTAGTAGTGGCGGTAGTTGTAGCAGGAGCAGTACTAGGAGATTGGCTAGTTGTAACAGTAGTAGTAGTAGTGATAGCAGTAGAAGTATAGCAGCCTGAGTCGTAGTAGTGGCAGTTGTAGCAGCAGCACTAGACGTATCTGGAACAGTCGTAGTTGGCTAGTTGTAACAGTAGTAGTAGTAGTGATAGCAGTAGAAGTAGAGCAGCCTGAGTCGTAGTAGTGGCAGTTGTAGCAGCAGCACTAGTCGAATCTGGAACAGTCGTAGTTGGCTAGTTGTAACAGTCGTAGTTGGCTAGTAGTAACAGTAAAAGTAGAGCAGCCTCAGTCGTAGCAGTGGCAGTCGTAGCAGCAGCACTAGTCGTATCAGGAACAGTCGTAGTTGGCATGTAGTAACAGCAGCAGCAGTAGTAGTAGTAGTAGTAGTAGTAATAGTAGTAGTAGTAGTAGTAGTAGTAGTAGTAGTAGTAGTAGTAGTAGTAGTAGTGATAGCAGTAGAAGTAGAGCAGCCTCAGTCGTAGTGGTGGTAGTCGTAGAAGCAGCGCTAGTCGAATCAGGAAGGTCGTAGTAGGCTAGTAGTAGCAGTAGTAGTAAAGCAGCCTCAGAAGTAGCCTCAATCGTCGTAGTGTCAGTCTTAGCAGCAGCATTAGCCGTATCAGAAACAGTCGTAGTTGGCTAGTAGTAGAAGTACTAGTGGTAGTGGTAGCAGCAGAAGTAGAGCAAGTAGAGCAGCCTCAGTCGTAGTTGTGGTAGTCGTAGCAGTTGCAGTCGTAGCAGGCAGTTGTAGCAGGAACAGTCGTCGTATTAACAGCATTAGTGGTTGTCGGCATTTGTAGTAGCAGACGAGTAGTGATACCATAGTAGTGGAACTCATAGTGGCAGCTGCAGCACTTGTAGCAGCTGTAGTATTCGTAACAATAGCATTAGCAATCGTAACAACAGTCGTAGCAGGAACAGTCGTAGCAAGTTAGTAGTAGCAGTCGTGATAGTCTTTGCAGTCTAAATAGAGCAGCAGTAGTCCTGGCTGCTAGTCGTATTACTAGTACATACTACATAGTTTTCAAAATGCCTAGGGCCCGTGTCCCACATGGCAGAAATATGAAATGAGAAATAAGAAACAAATTAGTAACGAGTTGCCTACATTTTAATTAATCTTATTCAGTCAATTAATAAACAAGAAAATGGAAAGATTAGTGAAAATAGCACATGAGGACTGAAGTGTTAGTCACAATAATGCATTATGTTTTGGGCGGTAAGGTATGTAGGTGAGAGCTGTTTCAACAACCATTTAACCTTCTAAGGTCGATGCTTTGATTTTAGACAATTTTTAGGTGATTACAGGTATACCTATAATTTTAAGTATCTAGAACCTACCACTATATGCACAGTGTATTATGCTAGCATTACTTTGTCCTAGGACAGCTCATTATGGATAATTTCAGCAATCATATGCAGTGTAGCACGTCATTGTAGACGTGAGTGCATTTGAGTGTAGCAGCATAACAATATTTTCACTTTTAGTCTAAGATCTTTTTTCTTTCTGCACTTTTTTAAAAATCATACGTAAAAAAACAAAAACATTTCTACTACACTTACCAGTTTCACCACCCGGTAATTTTGGCCGGGTCGGACTTTTAATGATGAGATTCTTACCCAATTGGTCTTGTGACCTCACCATACCCGTCTGCGGAGATGTGTTGTAAATTTGTCAACTCTTACTGAAACTTTGTCCGACTCTGATTACGGTAGCTGCTGCTGCCAGATCATGTTTTCGAGTTACCCACAATGATATCTTTTTCTTTCCCAGATAGGACCTTTGTTGAACTGAACGGGCACAAGTGTCGTTGGGCTCCCATCAGCTTTATCACGACAGTGAACTTTTTCTTTTCTCAGCTGCATTGTTACGATAAAATCACACCATCCTCTGCAAACGTTCTGTTGAAAAGCAAATCTAATAGCTGATACTATTCCCATGGCTTCGCATTGAAAGAAGATATCAGCTGCTGAAGTCGAACAGCCCTTTTCAAGGTTAAGAGTCTGAGAATAATCGAAAAGTATTTAACAAACTTGTTCCACGATTTTTGCAAATGCTAATATTTTCCGCACCCATTTTAAAGTCGTATATAAAGGTCATTAATATATATAACCAAGAGTTCATAATAGCGTTTCACTCTATATAGAAGAAGAGTAAGACACTCTGCAGACTGCTTGTGTTCTAGCACAGGCAGATGCGCTGGTCGTTTTCAGGCTACATGTTGACATTCTATGCAACATGTGACTGGCCAATCAGAAGCGAGCTTCTATTCTCTGATTAGCAGACGCCTGTGCACGTGCTCCAATCATAAAACGGGATAGGGATAAAGGTTAATAACTCATTATTTATTCATAGTCTGCTTGTAAAAACATTAAAAAAGGTTTGCAAATACCTTTGGGAATATTTTGGCAAACTTTCAGCGAAATTGATTGAGAAACTTTGAAGAAATTCAGAAAAGTTTATATCTCAAAAGTTTCTCAATCAATCAATTTCAAAAGTTTGCCAAAATATCCCTAGAGGTATTTGCAAACCTTTTTTAATGTTTTTGCAAGCAGACTATAAATAAATAATGAGTTATTAAGCTTTTATCCTTATCTTAATGCTTATCAACGCATCAGCAATTATATACTAAAGTGTGTTACGCAGGGAATCTATGCGCTGATTGATCAGCCACATGTTGCATAGAATGTCAACATGTAGCCTGAAAACGACCATGGCATCGGCCTGTGCTAGAACACAGGCAGGCTGGAGAGTGTCTCACTCTTCTTCTATATAGAGTAAAAAGCTATTTTGTACTCTTGATATAACTCACTCTTATTCCCACTTTAGGCAAAACATGCTTCTGGTAAAGTATTCTAAAACTGGTACGTTCATCACATCAACTGTCATTCACCTCACCAACTTTGGCAGGCACATCTTCTAATAGCATTTACTGCATCAACAACTTCGAGCGCGCTTGCAGCAGCGTCGTGTTCCGCTTCTTTTTTGTGCCAGCTTCGCCTAAAATAGATAAGTTTTTAGTGTCACCTCTATTGTATGGTGAATGTTCGTAATGGTATTATGCCCAGCGGGGTAATCACGTTTATTTTTACATTTATAAGTCTAAAGACTTACCTACTACATTGAGTATCCCCCATCGTAGTTTAGCCTTATTGCCAACGTCCGTGCATTCATAAGTGAACGCAGGATCCTCAGACTTTAGGCCCTTTGCTACCAACTTCAGTTCTTCAAGTGGCAGACGTGGAATGTTGGGCAATTGAAAATTATGTCCATTTGGACGCAAGTAGTAGTAGTAGTATAGTGCCCAAAAATAACGGAAAACAGCACAGTAAAACAACCGATCAGGAAAGGTGACTGAAGCTGACTTAAAGTCCCTGCTTATATACCCTTTTGAGCTAACTCTCATCAATCCGGAGGACGGCGTCAGGTTGCCGTTATTTGCATAGTCTCGAAAAACATCACGAGACTTTTAATTGTTTTCGACTTTATTGTGTTTGCTTTGCTGCTTCCTAGATCTTTCTAGAAGCAGAAAGCAAATAAAATGGTCTTATATTGTTTGCATTTCTGCAAAATTACCAAACATTTAATTGTTCTTAAACGAAGTTGATTGACACTTCCTGAGATAATGGACTCAACTTGAGCCGAAAATATTTGCTCTGGGCAAGATTATGCGATTTTTCGTTCTCAAGCTCTGATAAGAAACAGTATATAAGGAACACCAAAATCTGAGAAGCATCAATTGTCTTCCTTCACTCCTGAAGAAGTTCATCGGAAGAAGAAGAAGAGAGAGAGAAGACAAAGAAGAAGAAGACGAAGAAGAAGAAAAAGCAGCAGAAGAAGAAATAAAGAAGAGAAAGAATAAGAACTTCATTTGACAAAGAAAATTCACCATTGCTTGATCGAGTGTCAAGACTGTCGTCATTCTTTTTATACGCATTCAATCACCTATTTTTAAGAAACAACAAAGAACCGTACGTTCGATTTTTTAAAGTTGACCAACTGATAGCATTTTTGTCGTTACTGGGGATAAAAACAAGGATTTTTGAACGATTTTGGTAAACACTAAATTGTAAAGAGATTTGTTCCAACATGGGCTGATTTTGATTAGTCACGAAGGTTGAACTTTAAAAGGCCCATAACGTACAATAGGAATTACGGACAACCATGAAATTGACATCAATTTTTTATATTTGAGAAACGCTTTAAAATGAGGGGTCACATGACTGTGTCACGTGAGCGTACCCTAAGATATTTATTTTGAGGTAATCTGGAAGTGCCAGGTGGTCATGTGAGTATGTGACCCCTCTTTCGAAAGCCCTGCACGCCAGCAATCCTACGATGCTGTTCTTGTGTCCGTGCGAATTCTTGAAGGCCAGTTATGGCGCATTTAAGGATGTGAAAAATAGAACACTTTTCGTTATGTTATCACATAATATTATGAACTATACTAAAAATAATGATAATGACAGTTTTTCATGATACTTTGCAAAAGTGTAGCATATCCTGTGGTAAGCATAGAAAAACGCATAATTTTTTGATAAAAATTGTCTGGGGCTGTGTATAGCGGTTTTCGTCCGGGCGCCAAGGTCAAAACTACGTCAACTTTTAGTAAGGGGGTCATGTGACCCATCAATCAAAAGCGCTTTATCTGAGCAATCGAATGGTGAAATTTCCAAGTCGCTCCGAGTTCCGACCCCTATAACAAAAGTTATGGGACTTTACAGGAATTCACACCATAGAACACTGTTACCATAATTGAATCGTAATTACTACATTACGAAAAGTGTTCTATTTTTCACATCCTTAAATGCGCCATAACTGGCCTTCCAGAATTCGGACGGAAAATGCGCCATAACTGGCCTTCAAGAATTCGGACGGACACAAGAACAGCATCGTTGGATTGCTGGCGTGCAGGGCTTTGGAAAGAGGGGTCACATACTCACATGACCACCTGGCACTTCCAGATTACCTCAAAATAAATATCTCAGGGTACGCTCACGTGACACAGTCATGTGACCCGTCATTTTAAAGCGCTTCTTAAATATAAAAGATTGATGTCAATTTCATGGTTGTCCGTAAATCCTATTGTACGTTATTGGCCTTTTAAAGTTCAACCTTCGTGACTAATCAAAATCAGCCCATGTTGGAACAAATCTCTTTACAATTCAGTTTTTACCAAAACCGTTCAAAATTCATAAAATTTTACTTATTAATATGCGCTGGAAACAGTTGCTGCCTTAATGGGCAGCAGGTGTTGTCAGAGTTTTAACCCTTTCATGCCGGGACTTTCCCTGTCTAGGCAGCCGGACTCAAACACCCCTAGTTTTTGGCCATTGCTCGAGCTACGTGCGTCGTAGAGAGACCGCGAAGCCACCATTCAATAGACAAATGAATGGTGAACAAAACATAATAACTCGATTAAGGGTACAGGACGCACTGTTTTTGAGCTATAAGCGCTCAAAGTTGAGAGTTTGTAAATATTTGCGCCATCGCTCAGGCATAATATGTACCTCTCCCTAGAGTATTAACACAGCAACCGTGCGCTTGCCATAGTTAAATGCTAGAAATAAACTACAGTATCCGCTGTATCTGATGCACAAAAACCTGACTGCCGGAGTTGTGATTAATTATCATAACGTGGCCATAAAGAATATACTACTTTTGAGTTTTGCCATGAAAAAAAGTCAAATTTTCACATTGCTTCACTAAGCATAGGTTTTGTTGTATAGCAGTAGAAGTAAAATTTGGCTGCTAAATACAAAGATCTACGATTGGTTAATGAAAGGTTCGAGGATTAGCTGACCAGAACTAACTAGCCAAGTTTTATAGACACAGATAGGGTATTCAATATTCATAGGGTTTGGTGCCGTATGGCCCGTCCAGGCATGAAAGTGTGGACCAAACGAAACTGCTGCCTTAACGGCACACAATCCTTAGTTACGGAAAATTTTGCCACAGTTCGTTATTTCCGATTCCTCCAGTCTTTGTTTAAAAAATAATGTATAATTTCAGGTACCAAATAGCACTGTAGCACTGGCTTTGGTGCTGTCAAACAGTCGAAGTGTCAAAGAAGTGTCCAGATCGATCATCGATGTTTTAACTCGTACAAAAATTTAGGTTAACAGTTATGAGATGTTATCGCACACAATACTCAGACAACTAAAGACTAATATGTAGTATAACATGCGAAGAACGCCGAAAGAAGAAAAACAAGATGCTTCAGCTCGAAAGAAGTCTGGCAAGGTTGAGAAAAAAAATAGCTGTCCGAGTCTGCGAAAACTTCGCGGGTCTAAAAAACCCACGAAAGTCTCTGTTAAAACCAAAAGATTATCTCTAAAAAGTAAAGCCGAACTCCAAGCTCTTGAAAAAGAGCGGAAAAATTCTGGCGAATCGTGGAATCTAAAAAATCGTCCAAGCGCAGTGACAATTTCGGAAGTTGATAGCGAGGAAAGACCAGTGCGATTGAAACCGCTTGATGTGTCTGCATTTGAAAATGTCATAGGGTCAACAAAACAGGATAAACTGAGTTCCGCACATGACAGTTTCAGTAACTTTTCTTCACTGTATTCCGGTGACCGTTACAGTTCTATATTGCTGTCACCACCTAGTTCTAAAAGGCTTCCAAATACTGCTCAGGAAAACGGCTCAGAAAGTGGAGAAATTACCGCACTTTCAGTATCGACGGATAGAAATTTAGGAGTCCCGCTTCAGGAATTTGAACTACCCTCAGATCGCATTTTATTACCTGAGCAAGAACATATTTATGAATCTGTAAACGAACGATTTTTGGCTAGATTTTATTTCTCTTCTCCCCTGAAAAAGAAAAAGCCCTCTCTCAGTGAAAGTAGAAAAAGTGAAGACATATCAAAATCTGGAAGCTCCCAAACGGCTGGGCGAAAATCTAGCAAAGTTTCACGCGATCAATCAAGTGTTCCCCACAAGAAAAAATCTGTGTGGCGTAAAATAATGCAGAAACTCAGAAAACATTCAAATAGAAGACATAGTCGCCACAAAGTTGTCGATAAATTAATACGAGAACAATCAAGAAGGTCCAGTGCTCCTGCCGTCAGCAAAAATGAACCCAATTCTAAATTTTCATTAGCATCCAGTGTTTGATAATTGTGTTTCTAATAGATTGCATCGACGAATTGCTTAACTAAGCTACATTCTTCGGGAAAAGAGTGAAAAAATTTCACAAAAAGTGACAAACGGTGGCCAGTAAATGAGGAACAAAAATGTTTGAACTATTCTTTTTTACATTGAAATTGTGTTCGGATTTCATGGCACTTTTTAACAAAAATTTTTTGTTCATCACTTTTCGGCGGCCAACCTTGGTCACTTTTCGCGAGGAATGAAGCTTGACACATGGCCTTTATGTAATCAGCCATGCTACAAATCTCTCTTATATCATACCTGTCTTGAAAAACAGTGCAATAACTAACGTTATATCATACCTGTCTTGAAATATCAGTGCAATAACTAACGACAATAACTAAGTGCACGCTGCTATGAGCGTGCCGTATATGTTAGTTATTGCACTGCTGTAGGCGTGCATCTTAGTTATTGCACTGTTATTTCAAAACAGTTATAACATAGCGTGCACTCAGCAATCATTTGCACTGGCACGTGAAACCCGCGTGCATAAACTCGTGCGTTGCGCGCACTCGTTCATGCACTTGGAGCTTCACGTAACAGTGCGTATAAATTACTGAGTGCACTCTACATCGTGCTATAACCTACACTTAATAACTCAGTGCACGCTGCTAGATTCACAACGTGCATCTAGAATCTAGTTATTGCACTGCTGTAGGCGTGCATCATAGTTATTGACTTATTGCACTGTTTTTTCCAAAACAGATATAAGTACGTTATATCACTTTGTAGTGTGCACTCAGCAACTATCCGCACTAAAGTGAAGCCCACGTGCATAAACTCGTTCATGCACTCGGCGCTTCACGTTACAGTGCGTATAAATTATATACTGAGTGCGCGCTACATCGTGCTATAACTTACACATGGTCAATTGGCAAAAAATAAGTAAACCTGAATTAACATTCAGTTTACTTTCCAAGTTCCAATTCCGGAAAGATTTTGACTAGGGGCCTATTCCTTTACCGGATTAAAGGGTTAATTATAATCGGACTAAGCGGTTTAAACATTAAGCTTAGAAATGCCATTTCAAAACCTTCGGATTAAGCGGACTTGAATATAGCGCGCTGCTTTTTAGTCGGACTAAACGGACTTAACTATGCACGCTAATGTTAAGCGTGCATGTTAAATCCGTTTAGTCCAGGGGCCGTATTCTCAAAACTTTACCCACAGGCAAGGTGAAGGTAAAGTTAATTCTGTGGGTAAAGGTAAAGTTAAAATCAAAAACAGGTTAACGTCGACGATTAATGTTAAAAATTTGCACAATACATTAACTTTAGCTGCGAAACAAGATAAAGCACTTTTCTGGACCGAATATTAAAGGTAACCTTGGCTATCACATTGGCTTTAGTCATTGTTTGAGAATACGACTTTACCTGTGGGTAAAGTTAGCCTAACTTTACCTGCAGGTAATTCTGAGAATACGGCCCCAGTGGTAGTTTTGGAATGGGGTCAGACTAAAATGAAGCCGCAGACTTATTTTAACTAGTTTAGTCTGTTTAGTCCGATTTGTCATTCCAAAACCTCGGACTAAAATAAGTCCGGTCCTTTTAATCCGGTAAAGGAATAGGCCCTAAGAATGTTCTGTTTAAATGGCTGTAGAAGGTTACGCTTCCTGTGCAAATTATGTAAATTAAGAAAGCTGGCTGACCCAAGAGGTTTAGCATGACTTCTGACCAATGTTCTTAAAAGTGAATGCTTGGTACTTGCCGAATGCTTTTGCCGCAGATTGGGCCGCAGATGTTCTAAACGACCAAAACTCGTCGAAAAAAGCACGTTTTGTGAGTAAAGTTAAACCAATTTTCGATAGATTTCGTTGCGACTTGCTTAGGTACGGTGCCGAGGATGTTCGTCGAAAATAAAACGCGGCACCAAAAATTTTACGGCCAACAATTTTTAAAATGTCAACCAGCTACCTGTTTTTCGGTCCACCATTTTTTCAGAAACTTAAAAAGTAAAGATTCTTGGTGCAAAAACCGTTCATAAACCGTTCATAATGAGCAATTTCAGAAAAAACGTCTGAAACGAAACGTTCGGTACGTCGTGAAACGTTGAACCGAATGACGATATTTTCACCGGTGTCACAGGAAAATCCGCCCCCCAGAAAAATCCGCCCCCCGGACACATTTTCCTAGGAAAATCCGTCCCCCCGGACAAATTTTCCTAGGAAAATTTGTCCCCCCTTAGGAAAATCCGCCCCCCCTAAATTGCCTATCTTACAATATTTCGATGGTTTTCATTGTGTACTTTACAGAATTTATGATAGATGACGTTTACGAATGCGTTATATACGCTAATTAGCTGACTTTTTTCAAAAAATTGTTTGAGCAAATAAAATTCTTTATTTTTTTTCATTAAAAATTTTTTTAAAAAGTGCTTTTTCACATGCAGTTAGCAGTTTCACATTTCTATGTAAAATTTTTAATTAACTTTAGGGGGTTGCCGGCTGTGTGAGGGCGGGGGCTGCCAACTCTCCTGAACGGGCGGGGGGTGGATACCACACATGTGCAGCGACAAGAAGGGGGGGAGGGGGTGCTACGCATGCAGTGGCGTATTTCGGATTTCGCAAAGAGGGTGGGCTGCTTAACACGCCACTGTACCTACAGTACATTGCAAAAAAAAGTTTCCAATTCGTTACTGGTAACGAACATTCGTTACCAGAAAAAGACGAAGCTTCGTCCAAAAGGACCAAGGCTTGTCCTAAAAGACGAAGCTTGGTCCAAAAAGACGAACGTTTGTCCAAAAAGACAAAGCTTCGTTACCAAAAAAAGACGAAGGTTTGTCCAAAAGGACCAAGTTTTGTCTTAAAAGACGAAGCTTGGTCCAAAAAGACAAACGTTTGTCCAAAAAGACAAAGCTTCGTTACCAAAAAAACGAAGGTTTGTCCAAAAGGACCAAGTTTTGTCTTAAAAAAGACGAAGCTTGGTCCAAAAAGACGAACGTTTGTCCAAAAAGACAAAGCTTCGTTACCAAAAAAAGACGAAGGTTTGTCCAAAAGGACCAAGTTTTGTCTTAAAAGACGAAGCTTAGTCCAAAAAGACGAACGTTTGTCCAAAAAGACGAAGCTTGGTCCAAAAAGACGAACGTTTGTCCAAAAAGACAAAGCTTCGTTACAAAAAAAAGACGAAGGTTTGTCCAAAAGGACAAAGCTTCGTTACCAAAAAAAACGAAGGTTTGTCCAAAAGGACCAAGTTTTTTCTTGAAAGACGAAGCTTGGTCTAAAAAGACGATTGTTTGTCCAAAAAGACAAAGCTTCGTTACCAAAAAAAGACGAAGGTTTGTCCAAAAGGACCAAGTTTTGTCCAAAAAGACGAACGTTTGTCCAAAAAGACAAAACTTCGTTACAAAAAAAAGACGAAGGTTTGTCCAAAAGGACAAAGCTTCGTTACCAAAAAAAACGAAGGTTTGTCCAAAAGGACCAAGTTTTTTCTTGAAAGACGAAGCTTGGTCTAAAAAGACGATTGTTTGTCCAAAAAGACAAAGCTTCGTTACCAAAAAAAGACGAAGGTTTGTCCAAAAGGACCAAGTTTTGTCCTAAAAGACGAAGCTTGGTCCAAAAAGACGAACGTTTGTCCAAAAAGACAAAGCTTCGTTACAAAAAAAGACAAAGGTTTGTCCAAAAGGACCAAGTTTTGTCTTAAAAGACGAAGCTTGGTCCAAAAAGACAAACGTTTGTCCAAAAGGACCTAGTTTTGTCTTAAAAGACGAAGCTTGGTCCAAAAAGACGTACGCGAATTTTTCGAAAAGCGCCGATCTGAGGGGGAGAATTGTGTGCCCCCATCTGGTTTTCAATTATCTGATTTTGATACGTGTTTCCCCCCTTGGATGTCAAGTTTATTTTGTCTGTATGTATTTGTTGTTGTATTATGTTAATGTTGTCGCAAAATGTTATTATTGTCGTAATATGTTATTATTACCGTAAAATGTTATTATTGAAGTAATATGTTATTATTATCGTAATATGTTATTATAATTAAATAAAGAAAATAAAGAAAAAAGTGTAGAGTTTTTAGGTAGAAAAAGCCGTATAAGATTTAGGCTAATAGGTTTATTGTTGTTAGCGGCGTTGTGGTGTTTAGTGGCGGAATGAAGCCAGGCAATAGCTACGGTCAATTTACTTTGTTGTCACACAACTATTGCACAATACGTTAAGTTTCGCGCCAAAAACGCCAGACAATAGCTACGACCAACGGTTCTTGATATCACTGATTTGTTTGTTTAAAAACTTTAGTGGCGGAATGAAGCCAGACAATAGCTATGTAATAACGATCAATATATTCAGAGTAGTTAAAAATTTCAGTGGAAGCCAGACAATAGCTACGATCAAGTTATTAAGGAGATATTGCGTAATGTTGCGTCATCTTTGCTATATATACAACCAGTATCATTGTCATTTTATCATTGTCATCATTTGTTGAACATGGCGAAGGTTGTGAACATGACGGTAGTGGGAAAATTTGAAAATCCTGACGTGAAGCCTGTTGGGAAGTATAGACCAGAAAAATTCAGTGGTACTGTGGTCAAATATCATGATTTAACCTTTCTTGTATTTAAAAAAAGGCAGTTTCGTATGTCTAGGTGGTAAATCACGTGATCAAGTGGAAAAAACGACACATGAATATGCAAAAAGTCTCGGCACTCAAGTAAAATCAATGAGTGTGAGAAATATTGTAGCCGCCAGCAGTACACAGCACAGAGTTGACTTACCTTTACTTCACTCAATAATAGATAACGCAAGTTTAGAACCTGAATTGTTTTGCGGAATTCTATTCAAGTGTAAAGGTAAGACAGTTCGCCTGTTCCATACGGGAAAGTTTTATGTCACTGGTCTAACTATATATTTATCATACATGTACTTCTTGTTAATATATTTGTACCTTTGTTGTGTTTATGTATTGTCGATATTACCGTACTATATACTCACCGCAACGACATTAGTATTCTCCTCCGGTTGTTATGCCCTTTTATTTGCAATATTGAATTGTTTGTTAACACTGTTAATGTTCTTAATGTTATTGTTGTATGTTATATTAATGTATTATTGTATTGTTGTATGCTATATTAATGTATTATTGTCGTAATTGTTGGTATATTAATGTATTATTGTATTACTGTATTGTTATGTTTTTGTAATTTGTTATTGTCGTAATGTTGTTATATTATGTTATTATTGTCGTAATATGTTGTTATTGTCGTAATGTTGTTATATTATGTTATTATTGTCGTAATATGTTGTTATTAATAAAATAAAAAAAAGTGCTGTAATTTAATTTTAGTGGCAAGTTATTACTGTGCGAATTTCCTGTGTGCGAAAAACTAAAGACTGACCAAACTTAGTATTTACCGAATATAGCTATTACCGACTTTAGCTGCTGCATAACGCAAAACTGCCTATTTTTCCCATATTTTGCACTGGCCTTACTAAATAACTACTGATAGCCGTTTTGGTTGTAGGTGGGCTAATTAGTGATACAAAAACTATTGCGATAAACAAAGTACTACTTGAGAATTTAGTAAAAGTAGTCAGTCGCCCAGTAATTTTTTTTGTTAAGCACATGGCGTATAGTTTTACTTAAGCTACTACACCGGTTAAGGCTAGATCGCACTATTGCTAAAAAATAAAGATATTGAATAACAGCAAAATCATTAAAATCGTCCTACTATTACTTAAGATAATTAGAGTTAAGTGTAAATTTAAGCTATTTTTCTGGAAAACTACAGTAAGACAGGCATAACAAACTGAAATAATGTGTGTGTGAAATACTAATGAATGTGTAATAGTAATAATTAGTAAACAACAAGTAATTAATAAATTATACAACCTACATTTAACACTTAGATACTACACACAACCTACACAACGTACACAATCACCACAAACCAACCACCCACCACAATATAACCACCAAAAACACACTCACAACCACGCAAAACCACAAAAATCACAAAAACAAGCCTATAATTAACACATAGGACAGTAAGAATGGACCAAAAAATAACCATATACTGACTAAATTCCGACCATCAACCAAAATTTTACCACCAAAAACACACTCATGAGCATGTAAAACCACAAAATCGATAACCTATGCCTATGATTAAAACATAAAGCAAAAATATTAACCAAAACTTAACCATATGCTGACTAAATTATGACCAAATACTGTAACAATTATCAAATTCTATACATTCATCTAACATTTGTATAATTCTGTGCATTAATTTAAAATATTATTACACGATTCTGACTAAATTATGCCTATGATTAACACATAAAGCAAATAAAAATAACCAAAACTTAACCATTTTCTCACCAAATTTTAACCATGCACGAGGAAAGATAGACCATGTCGTTACCATGACAACAGCTATAAGGCAGTAAAATGACCTTGAAACCACACTAGCAACACGTACGATCCGTACCCATTTTGCACGATCCCTACCCATCGATCCCTACCCAAACTGGTACGAGATCACAGCACTATACTACTGGTCCTTTTTTTCTGGCCTCATCTTCTTCTGCGGACACTGCCGGGACTTATAAGCTCTCACTCCTAGCCGGGACAAGGAGCGGCTCCACTGCAAAGCTACCTCGGCGATAATTCCTCCATATACTCTCACCACCACTCTGCCCATGCCACTCAAGGGGGTATATCCCCCCAACAACCCATACCTAACGCTACCTGACTCAGTTCTGCGACCAGGAGATTCCAAGGTTCGTCGTGGCGGCCTTGCCATGTTAAGAAAGGGAGGGGGATTCTTACCGAAAGAATGACAGCATCATCATCAGAATGGGAGATTTGAACCACCCATTTCTGGATCTGCAGACCAGCGCTCTACCGTTGGGCTACTGGGCCGATGTTGAGCTGTCGTAAATGCCTTTAAGAACTTTAAGGGGCCTATCTTACTTCACACTATAACTATAGCTAAAACGAAACTAAATTCAGGCCGCTATACTATAACTGTATCAAAACTAAACTAATTTCCGAGCGATATACTATAAATAAAACTAAACTAAATTTGGGCTTATACCAAAACTAGTTTTAGTACACAAAACTAGTTTTATTAAGCCTGTTGTACTAAAACTAGTTATAGCCTAGTTATAAACTCGGAGTTTTAGTAAAAGCCTGTTATACTGAAACTAGTTATTATACACCCGCTTACTAAAACTCGGGAGTTTTAGTAAGCGGTGGGAAAAGATTTTGAACGCAGCAGAATCTATAGCCATATTGGAAAAATTAGTATCGATTTTTATTTTAATAGTCCATATTGCACACATCGTCTGTGTGTGCCTGTTTGTTGCTTGGCGGGCCTTGTTCGTTTTTAGATTTTTACAGTTGGTAAGTGTTTTTATTATTTTGTTTTGTATTCTAGTATATTTTATCTAATTTTACCGAATTAGCGGTTAATTTTAATAGCACTAGACAATAAAAAATTATGCTAAAAAAGGTCATTACTAAACCGCCGGACAGTGATTAATAATTTTACGGTCCAATGTATAGGACAGGAAGTTTCGTTCACAGTATTATCTGGAAGTTTAAGTATGGCACTACTAAAAGATCAAATAAAGTTGACTTAATTTTTAGCTCACTGTTTCTTGAGTCAGACTAAGCGGCCTTAAGGGGGGGGCTACCCAGGTCAAAAATCAAAGTTCTCCAATTTTGCTTATTTTCACACATAATACTCCCCCAAGGTACCCCAACCTCAGATAAGTATAGGTTATGGCACTGGTTGGCGTGCTATAAGTGATTTATACGCATGTGTCTGTGAAACAACCTACTTATACTGCACGCTACAGAGTGGTTAAGGTTGCATGCCACAGCGTGCCGCAATAACCAGGTTACAGCACCCTACTAATACAGTAAACCAAATTACAAGAACAATTAAGCTTACAGGTGCACTTTTGGTTCGGTGCCTTTGTCAGCGTATTTACATAGCATGCAAAAGCACGCAAAAAAGCCTAAAAGTAGCCCTTAGATGGACAGTTCTAACACTTACCACATTGAGCCAATCAAGCTGAAACTTGGCATAGTAGTAGCTCACATGTATGCGCAAAATTGTATGATCCAAATTTTCCATATGTATTATCATTATAGTTACTATTCTAGTCACACCACTCAATGCAATGTGTCTTCCGGTGATTGGCTGTATCTAGCCAATCAGTGCTTCACACATCGCATCCAACAGCACAAGTTGCATCTCCAGGTAGCAATTATCACTTCATGTTCTGCTCTTCTGTAAGCCAGTTGTGTTATAATTGCTCTTAGTAAAGTATACTAAGTATAACGCCTCCCGACATCCCCACTGTGTAGCTCCGGAGTTTAAATATGGTTTAATTTCAGGAGTAAATGATGAACTTGCTGCGTACTCCAAAAATAACAGTAACGAACTATCTCGACTAAGGAATATGAAAAATTGGCTGTCCTACTTAATTTGTCACAGCAAATCACCTAATACGCTTAAAAATTACAGCTCAGCGTTTAATCGCTTTGAGCACTGGTGCGAAAACATGAAAATTAAGTACACCGGTTCAATACCGTCAATCGTAATAGCTTTATACTTAACCAACTTGGTCAAAACAGGTCCAACTTTTTCCACCGTTAACCAATCATTCTCTTCTATAAAGCATGTTACCGCACTCAAAAGGATTAAATGTAATTTTGACAATTCTATTATTAAATTGACTTTAGCTGGCGCAAAACGAGTGGCTAAAGCAATTAAGCCTTCTGTAAGAGAGCCATTAAAAATAACTCAACTAACATCAATTTTAAACTCTATATTGCTAAATCCATGCAGCATTGAGAATCTTCGAATTGCATGTTTCTGTACTTCATCTTTTTACGGGTTTTTGCGCTCTGCTGAAGCGCTTAACTTGCGTCAATCTGATATAGATATTTCTGGAAATATGATCAAATGTGTTGTTCGATCTAGTAAAACTGATCAGCTCGATAAAGGTGAAACTGTCTTTATCGCGGGCACCAATGGTCCTCTGTGCCCAGTTTGTATAATTCGTTCATATTTAAATCTGTTAGAAAAACATCCAGCTAGTTTATCTCCCTTTCTGTTTCCCAAACTTTCCAGTTACAAACGTAGCGGGTCAAACTGCTCCAACATGACTTCACACGTCCACGTTAGTTACTCAACCATGCGACAACAAGTGCGATATTGGGCACAAAATGTCAACATTCCATTAGCCAGTTTTGGACTTCACTCATTCAGATCTGGTGGAGTCACTTATACTGCAAGTAAAGGCGTAAGCAGAGAAAATATAAGTGTGCATGTGAGGTGGAAAACAAGCAAATCTCGCTAACTATACATCGAGGATTCTATGGACAGAAAACTGATTGTAACAAAATCTATGCTGGCATTACAGAACAGAAGTCTCTCTCTCTCATGTGCCTATTACATGCTTATTATAACTAATAAATTAAACCGTAGTTATTTTGTTTCGCAGAATAAAAATAATATCAATTTTAAATCGAGGGTGAAATGTGAAAAAATGGCCGTTTTTTGTGCCCGCCAAATTTGAGTGATTTTACATTTGGCGTCACTGCTCAGGCCATGGGCAAAAATTTAAAAAATTGGATCATCGAGGTTGAGATATGACATTAGGCTATCGAATCATGTAAAAATTAGCTTCGTCAGTGTTAACAAAAATTTCGAGTAAAGGAACGCTTTATAAGCACAAAAAACGTTTTTGCGCCTATGATTTACACGTAAAATTGAATTTTGGGCGCCCCTAGTAAAAAATTAGCAATAGCATTGGTTACAGTTTGTTACATCTGCGACGCGCCTTCAATGGGGCTACATTGTGTGCAAATTTGAAGCGAATTGGAGAACCTAAAATTTTCACTTATACGTTAGCCCCCCCCCTTTAATTGCTCACACTAATGTTAAGCATGTTACAGTAGGCATGGTTTGACATTCGGCTAAAATTAAGCAGTTGCGTTGTTTCAACTCGCTTACCCTGATATCCATTAAGCTTATTTAAATCGTCTGTTTATCTGCTTGTGTAACTTATTGACTATTATTGTCCAAAAACTAGAGCTAGAGTTGGACAAACTGCAATACTATAATCGGGTAAAAACGCCAGCCGTCAAAATGTAGTTATACTAAAACTCCATACTAAAACTATATTATAACTGCTGGCGAAAGCTTTTTTACTTGAACTAAAACTAAACTAAATTTCAGCCTCAATACTATAACTGCATCAAAACTAAACTACATTGGGGTCTCTATACTATAACTGTATCTGAACTAAACTAAAATTTCTATACTAAAACAACACTACTGTGAAGTTAAGCGGTGAGCTTAAACAGGTCCGAGCAAAGAGGTGATCAGTCGCCTACCTGACTACGGATTAGGGCAGAATGGAGACAAAGCGCAACGGAATAATAAAGGGAGTTTACTGATATAGAAATACACGAGGACAGGGCATTGATGCAGAAATACAGTAGGGACAATATAGACAACACGAGGGACACAACCTACCCGCCCGACAGAAAGATGCAGACTAACTGGTCTGATCGTATCGAGGAATATTAGCTACAGATGCCGAGGGACTCACACGGAAGTACACTAGCAAAATAGATTGAGTGTGTTGCACTTGGTGATGCAACTTGAGTTATGTGTACTTCGTCATTCTTGACATCCCTCCCTCTCCCGAAATTTGGACCCCAAATTTGTTTCAAGATTTTAGTCCCGAGGGAGTTAATTTTGAGGGAAGTGAAAAATTGGGAAATATATTTCATATATATAAGCCACTGTTACATATATTGGTAAGGACAGCTACATAGTACAGGTATCGTAGAGTAGGTTGAAACAATGCCACTCTATAGTATCAGTTCTAAGAGCCAGGAGGAGTTAGTATCAGATATTATAGGAGGGGGTAGCGGTAATACCGCTTGTTCATAGCCCGTCATAGTCCCAAATGGGTCCTGGTGTAAAGTGCCATATGAATGACTCGTACAAATCCCAGTCCCGAAAATCGTACATGGTTTATCCGGGCTAAATATAGGTATATAAAGATGGTAATAACTTTCTGTAATATATATACTCCTCCTTACTCTTATGGGATAAGAAAATAAGGTGTAATTTTCGTAGTGGCAAAATATCTTTGTCTTATTTTTGAGGTTACGATACCGTACATGACATTACATACATTCATCTATAACATACATGCATCATAACACATACATACATCTGTTAAAACTACATTCATACCACAATTCAACGTCTAAACACACGCATTAGTATAAAACTACACATCACAAGTTATTGCAAGGACTAGTAAAAGTAAAAGACTATATAACTATTGTAAGTAAGATACAAATTTTTGGGTTAGATTAAGTTAAGTCTAGTAGTTCTCGTTCCGTGAATTCGTGATCTCCGTCTATTATCCGTATGTGATTCTAGAATTTGATGTAATTTTGAATTTGTGAATTTGTATCTACTTTAAAATATAAAACATTATAACATAATTTGAATTAAAGCACTATTTGAGATTAAAGCACTGAGGAATGTAATAGTTCTAGAGGCTGCAACATACGAGGCTTCCAAAACTTGGGTTAGAAAAATACCCTCGGATCGCATACTCGTCTCTATTGCAGTCCCTATACCCGTACGGTATTATGGCAGTGATAATACGCATAGGCAGGAGTGATAGCACACAGGGCGGCCAAAAAGGTGGGCTAAGAAAAATGCCCTTGGGCTCGCTTCCCTGGTCCTGTTACCACTTCTGCACCCGTATTCAGAAAAGAGGCAGTGCAATTATGCATTAAAACATAATTTTGAGCAATAATTTTGCGTTATAAAACCGGGTATATAAAATTATATGCATATATATATATATATATAATAATACAGGTATTAAAAGTACGTCAATACAAAGTAACACAGACAAGGTTATACTATAAAGCAAAATCAGATTCTTTTTGTGATTTTTCTCTACAACTTTCCTAGCCACACCAGTAACTTTTACCAACCAAGGCCGTCCCGCAACTTTTACCAACCAACGCCGTCCCGATATTGCTCCCAAAGTTTGCATCCTAAAAACAAGTCATACTATATGTACCACGACTGAACTTTATCGCACCACACTAATTCCAGACGTTTAGTTCATTCTCTTCTACGTAACATAGTATTCAGAAAGATGAATGCATCAGGTTTCATTGTTATTCATCCACTTTCCCTGTTTAAAACTTCATAATCTTGATAGTAATAAATAATTGCAATGTATTTCCAACAATTATATACATGTTAATTATCATATTCCAATTTTAAAACACCAAAATCTCATTTTCGAAAATTTGATTCCTCAGGTATCCTGGCAGGGTGCCCTAGGGGGGTCATGGAAGGGTCCAGTGGGGTCGTAGACGAAAATGGACCTCGGATTCGTGTTCAGGGGCCCAAATTACCCATAGGGACGTCAAAATCCCAATTTCAAAAATTTGACCCCTGGGACCCCCTGGGCAGGGTGCCTGAGGGCCTCATAGAAGGGTCCAGACGGGTCGTAGACGAAAATGGACCTCGGATTCGTGTTCACGGGCCCAAATTACCCCTAGGCACGTCAAAATCCCAATTTCGAAAATCTGACCCGTGGGGACCCCCTGGGCAGGGTGCCGTTGGGGGGGTCATAGTCGGCTCCAGACTCGTCGTAGACGAAAATGGACCTCGGATTCGTATTCAGGGGCCCAAATTACCCCTAGGGACGTCAAAATCCCAATTTCGAAAATTTGACCCCGGGGACCCCCTGGACAGGGTACAGTTTTACACGTATTTTTCAACGCGAACCTCAATTTTTGAGGACACACCTCACCTCACCCACTGACACCTCATACACCCCCAAGTGTCCGGGGCATCTACTCCTCAGAGGGACTCCACTCACAAAGTTTGGAACCAATCCGACCAGGGGGGGCTGAGAAAAACGCATTGGAAAACCGTTTTACACGTATTTTTCAACGCGAACCTCAATTTTTGAGGAAAACCCTCTCCTCACCCACTGACACCTCATACACCCCCAAGTGTCCGGGGCATCTACTCCTCAGAGGGATTCCACCCACAAAGTTTGGAACCAATCCGACCAGGGGGGGCTGAGAAAAACGCGTTACAAAACCCGAGGACAACAATAATAAATACAACAATAACAATAAGAATAGTAATTAGCATTTTTACTGATTTTTTAGCGCACTGGTTTCGGGATGAAGTTTCAGCATAAAAAAATGAGCAGTGAAGCGTACAGCACTGCTGCAGAGCAATTCAGGTAAGTTGGCTTATTCAGACAGAATTCGGCTGCTACTCGGTACAAATATTCGTGTGCTACAGTGTAAACAATACAATCCCTGTAATTTTGAAAGTTAGATAATTTCTAGTGAATTTGTCAGTGAATATTAATTAGTACTTTTTAAAGTAACTTTTCCAAAAAAAACCAAGATTTTTATTTACAATGTAATTGGAACAATATGGAACTTATATGCGGTAATCGTGGCTAGTTTGTGTCCTAAATCTATAATACTACCCTGGCTTGTAGCCTGATTCTTATTTGCACTTTGGGCTGTGTGCTTTCCTTTGTAGCGTATTCAAAAATTGTTTTGAAGGGTCAGTATCCTCGCAGGTGTATAGAAGCTGACAATGACTTGAACATTGCCTTGTGTCTCTTTCTATTGCGTATTGTGTTCACTCAACTGGTCAGTGAAAATTAGAGGTCAGCATTGAGGAGCATAATTTGTGTTAAAATTTTGATATTGCAAAATAGTAGGATTTGAAAATTTTTTTGTCTGTTTCAGATTACTCTGTCCGCTGCCATTGTGTCATCTGTCAAAAATCCTGCTCGTGCATTTGCGTTCAGAAAATCAGTAAGATTATTTTGATATGATAATTGAAATTCATCTTTCTTTATGCACATGTGTGATTTTCATGATGTAAGTTTGGTAGTTTTGTGGACAATTATTACTATTTGAGCGTATTGTTTAATACGCTTTGCTTTTTCAGAAGTGCTGTCTGTTGGTAGTTGCCAGAAATTTTAGACGTAAGTAAATCAAAGTTGTTCCGAAATATATTTTAATTAGCACGCTCTTTGCTATTTTCTTTTGAGTAAGTTAGTTTGCGTTAGGTTCGATCGATCATGGCTTTGTCTGTAAATTTAAGTAGACACTATACTGCGTAGAAAGGTGCCCTGAAAGTTAAAATTTGCCACTGATGTTTGTGAGATTCTCTATAAATGAACAAGAAGCCATAATATAGAGATAAAAAGAAAATATCATATTATTGCGAAAAGGTGTATAATTTCACAAGAAACTTAGAGTAAAGTAAATATTCGCGTTTCTTGTAAGTGTTGAAGTGCTCCGAACGGCGGATCACCCTTTTCCCCTGAATTTCTAAAATTGCGAGACAAACACCCCCCTGTAATTTCGAAAAATCCTATACAAGCAAGACCACCCTCCTGTTTACACGTTTACACCTATCAAATTTCTAAAATTCTGACGCAAACAGCACCCTGTAATTTCTGAAATTCCAGTACTAGCCCTAACCCCCCCCCCCCGTACACCCCGTGTACATGTGTACACCGCCACCAAAGAAACCCCTTATTTCAGGACATTAGCCAACTGCTGTTGGTCGAGGGCCCGGACCCTCCTGAGGGGATGCGCGTGGGCTGGCTCTCCTGGGCCACGGTGCTGTGCTGGGCTGAGGACGGGGGCGGTGGGGGGCACTTGGGCGAGTCGGCCGGACTATTCGCTCGCATGGCCAAGGGGGGGACCAGTGGGGCTGCCTCCGTCCTGCACATCGCTCAGGGCACGCTCAAGGCCGACGTGCTCAATCAGTGCTCTGTAAGGCTCGACTCATACTTACAGCCGTATGTCCGTTCAGCCGGCAGAATGACATCACCAGCAGCCTAGTGCAGTGAATCAGCCAGCGCATGTGACGTTATTTTGTCGGCTGAACGGACATACGGCTGTAATAGTATGAATCGACCCCAAGGGGGTTAGACTTTTGGCTGAATTTAATGGCGTAATGGTCAGTATGGTATCATATCTAAAGACTGCCTGAAAATCAGTTGCTGTTGAACAGTCTAAGAAAACAGATGGCGTGATAGGGTTAAGCTGGTTCATACTCGTTCTTGTCTTTGTTTATAAGTTTCATGAAATATGGCTGCCTGGTAAATTATGGTGAAGTTTGTATGAGCCAAGTTGATGTTGAATCTAGTTGCCTGCAGAAGTGATTGAGTCAGTTCTCCACAGCAGCACATATTTTGTCTTTGTCCCTGTCCCTGTGTCCTTAAGGTCAGGTTACTAAGTTAGTATGAACCTGGCCTTAGCGCTATTTAGGTCAAGTTTTATCTCGATGCACTTCCGTTCAAATAATTCCTTACTCTTGGTTGCCAATCATTTTCAGATACTGCAAAGACTGGCGTGTGAGAGTGTCTATGTGGTCTTGGATTCATTCCTGCTCAGATTTGAGCCAGAGTCAATCGGTCTGCTGTCAGAGTTGTGGTCACTGTTGCGGGTGATTCTACAGCAGCCGAAATGCGCTGAGTCCTTTTGGGCAGCTGTAGGTTTTTTGATTAAACTTGGTTAAGCATAGGTGGTTTTTTCCAATTGAGTTTTTTGTAACTAGTTGCCAAGAATGGTTCATTTTTGTCATTTTTGTAGCAATTTTTCGATTAGCAAAAATGATGCCGTTTCTAACAGAAGGGACAAGTTTGGTATAGAACGATAAAACTGAAACTGATGTAGAAAACCATAAATGATTTTTAAGCACATTTTTTAGTTGAGGAAAGCTCGGTTAGTTTATTCGAAATTTGTGTAAAAAAATACGAAGACTGGTAGTAAATTTAACCTTTTAAGATGGTAGTTACGTTTTCGCAGCTTTTTTCAATGTTTTATAGCAATTACTAAATCAATTTACAAGCGATCTTTTGCATATTAGTAATCAATATTTATTTTTTACAAAATTACAATTTTTCAAGAGTCGATGTTACTCATAGTGTGCACGCCAACTATTTTGGTGAAGCTTATCAGCTGGATTTTATGCATTTTTTCATGTATTTTGTTATTTCTTCACTGTGGTAAAAAACTCTGCATACAGTCAACCAATTTATACCAAAGGCACGTTGATGTGTTATAAAAGTGCTGGTATGCTTAACTAAACGTAAGAATTTAGCAGATTTTTACAGTGAGCAAAAGTTTGCGTCAAATTTTTCTAAAAAGTCAAGAAACGGCAGTTTTTATGACTTTGCTAGGCTGTAACTGAAACAATAATCAACCTTTTCACTGAATTCGAAAAAGGTATAGGGCAAATTTATTTGGCTACTCTGAAATGTGCTCATTCTTATGAGCTAAACAGGATATTGGTTACTTCAACTGAAATCACTCATTGTGCTCAGAAATGACGGATTTTTTGAAGTTAAATAGGGCCTCATTGGGGTCAGCTAACTATTACATTAAGCACAGTTTTCCCGTATCCGTTGAAAAAATGGCGGACTAAAGTTTGCAAAATGACGTTTCAGGAGACTGAATAAAATTTGCAATTTTTGAAGGGGTTTATTAAATTGCCAATGCTCTTGGCTGCTGTTACATATACTGACCAAATTTTGCGGGTTAGGTGCAGAAGGGACTATACATGTAAATTTTGGTGCCAAGTGGTTATTGGTATTTTGCGCTATTGGCATGAGAAGTCAGAATTGAGGTAAAAAAACTTCAAAGTTACAGATCGCCTAGAACGACTAACAGAAATATGTCGTATTTTAGCTGAAAATATTCTTAAAAGAAAATGGGTTAGACCGTTTTTGAATGGTTTTTCTGAGTAGTGTTGAGGCCACAAAAATTTGCATACAATTTTGTAAGTCCTCAAAAAATTCACAAAAAATCCAGTTTTTGAGCTATAAATTAGCGGTAGAAGTTTGAATCAATGTCAAAATTAGCTGAAATATTGCTATTTACATTCGCAATGTTCTTGCCAAATTTGATTATGTTAGATTAAGTAACTTTTGAATTATTGAAAAAACTTCGAAAACGTAACTACCACCTTAAATAGAATAGGACGAAGTTTCGTTGCAATATGAGTGAAGGAAGAATTTATCGTAGTGATTGAAATAGTATATAATAGTAGGACACTAGGGGTCGATTCATACTCACAGCCGTATGTCCGTTCAGCCGGCAAAATTACGAAATAATCACGCCACAAACTGATCTTAATATACACTAATATGACTTTTGTGCTTGTTCAGGATTTCGGCGAGAGCATCCCGGCCCTGATTCGGGACCTGCTGTACAAATACCCCTACATGCTCACCGAGCCGATCGGGCTGCTGGCAAGCCTGGCCCAAGCCTCGCCCGAAAGTGCTCTTAAGGTCAATATTGCGAATGGCCTTTTTATAAATATTACCTAACTGCATTAGATTAACCAGATTTTAACTTCAGTAATTCATTCTGATTGATGAAACTTTATAAATTTATTGGTGGTTAAAAGTAGTAGTCTGCTGTTTCGCCACATGGTAGTTCTTTCGGCCTTAGAAGCTTGCGTGCGGTTTTGTGTAGTTTGCGAACACCTCTGTATAAACGTGTGAGTTTTTTATTTTCCATTTGTAGACCCTGCGTTTGCAGATCATTCCCCATTGTTTTTTGTTTGTAGATCATACGTTTGTAGATTATTCCCCCACAGTTTTTCATTTGTAGACCATTCCCCATTGTTTTCCATTTGTAGACCATGCGTTTGTAGACCATTCCCCCACTGTTTTCCATTTGTAGACCATGCGTTTGTAGACCATTCCCCCACTGTTTTCCATTTGTAGACCATGCGTTTGTAGACCATTCCCCCACTGTTTTCCATTTGTAGACCATGCGGCTGCTGAGCCGATTGCCGTGCTACACTGAGGCCCTACGCGACGTGCCCGCCTCTGACCTAAAAGACGCTGGAAGTTCTGACGATTCCATTTATATGCTCAGACGGGCCAGATTTCCCTACAAGTCACATGGTAATTTAGTTTAATCAAGAGTACATAATAGTGTCTCACTCTTTACAGAAGAAAAATGAGACACGCTCGCTTCTGATTGACCAACCACATGTTGCACAAAACGTCAACATGTGGCCTGAAAACGACCGGCGCATCTGCCTGTGCTAGAACACTGACAGGAAGGAGAGTGTCTCACTCTTCTTCTAGATAGAGTGAGACACTATTATGTAATCTTGGTTTAATCTAGTCCAAGTCCAGTTCATCTATATTTATAAGTTTGTATTGAAGTGCTTTCGTTATAAATGAGCTGTCGTCGGTGGTTAAACTTATTTGAACTTTCGTTGAACTGTTGAAGTAATACTTTTCTGAAACTTTAGTTATTTTCAGACGATTTCATCATTCCAGCAGGAACAGAGGGCTTCATGGTTAGCAGTGATGATGAAAGTGAGTTTTAGTTTCTTGAGCTTACCAGCTTGCTGTTTGACCCTTGCGTCTTGGGGATTTTCTGAGGTCAAAAGGTCGCCCGAGAGATCTTGTCGTTGACACCGAGTTTTAAATTAAGAAAAATGGTCTAGGAATGAACTGGCTTATAGTACAGTACAGACAGGCGTTGCTATGAGTTTTAATATGGCAAAGTTTGTAAAATATATAACGTACATAATTTTACAGTCATAATAAATTGTATAGTTTTGAAGTATCAACCTGTTGAATTCTGGTTAATACTTGTCCGTGTGCAGAAAAAATTATAGACCCTCTGTGGCCTGTATAGATTATATTATATACGGTGTAAGACAGGGGAGGGGTATATGTGGTAGTTCAGAGCAGGACCCAGTCAGGTCCCGGACCCAGCTAGTTCAGAGCAGGACCCCGCTACAGACTAGTTCAGATCGGGACCCGCAAAAGTCAGCCTTACACAAAAGATGCCTGCGCACTACACATGGTCATAATTGCCTCACTTGTACTAATTAATGATGTTATCTTGTTTTACCTATATCAACATTTTAACACGTTAACACAAATTACAATTTCAACTTTAATGAGGTACGTAATTATCGACTTAAATAGATTACAAAGACATTGAAATTATACAAAACTTGTTCATAAAGTTGTTGTTTCAAAAGTTCGAGCAATGAAATGAACATGAAATTATGCACTGAGCCCCAAAAATAATAGAATAACAAGTGTCATGTCACACTTGATAATATTGCCTTTTGCGTAAGTTGAGGGGTCAAAGGTCAACATTTACACAAGCAATTACACTACTGGTATGTTAAACCGCCTCTTTGTTAAGTTGACGGTCCCGATCTGAACTAGTCTGTTGCGGGGTCCTGCTCTGAACTAGTTGGGTCCCGGACCTGACTGGGTCCTGCTCTGAACTACCACATATATGACAAACCTTGTTCTGTTATATATCCGTCTGTTACGCCTTGTGTCTGATGTTTGGTTGCAGACGGTGGCTCCATGGAATGGCGAGTGGTCCACAGCGGCTGGCAAGTGTGTCTGTTGGAGGCGCAGCAGAGTCTGAATCAGATCATTCAGCTGCACAACCGCAATCAGTCAGGTGCGTTCGTCTGCACACGCCCTGCTGAGTATATCTTGCTAGATCAAAATAAAACTTTCAGTGCAACCTGATGACTAAGCTGTTTTAAATTAAAATAATAAGACAACTTTTGTCTGAATAAGACGGTTTTGTCTGAATAATACGATTTTTGTTTGAACAAGCCGATTTTTGTCTGAATAAGACGATTTTTGTTTGAACAAGCCGATTTTTGTCTGAATAAGACGAATTTTGTTTAAATAAGACGGTTTTTGTCTGAATAAGACGAATTTTGTCTAAATAAGACGATTTTTGGCTGAATAAGACGATTTTTGTCTAAATAAGACCATTTTTGTCAGAATACGACGATTTTTACGCAACTAAGACTATAATATTTGTGTGAATAAGACGGTTTTTGTCTGAGTCTAAATAAGACGATTTTTGTCTGAATAAGACTAGTTTTTTGTCTAAATTTCATCTAACTAAGAAGCGGGTTTGTGTCTAACTGAAACGTCTCTGTATTTCAGCGGTGTGGCACTGTGACCGGCTGCGCTGCGTCCTGAGTCTAGTGTTGGCCGTGATGCAGTCCGAGCCCGCCACCATGGTCGGGAAACTGGTGCATTTTGCGGAACTGGCCCTAAGTCTGGTTCAGAGCACCCTCAGACTGCCCGGGCAACCCGACCGACTGCCCCTAAGCCTCATACAACTAGCGCTGGACATTCTGGCACAGGCGGCCTTGGTGCACCCACAACAGGTTGGGAGCAAAGTTTGTTAGGCTTAGGCTTAGGTCTGTAGTTCATAATTTGCTAAGATAGAATTATCGGAGATTTTGGACTAGGATTGTTAAGCTTATGACGTGCTCTGAGCTGTGGACGGTCTTAATGAATGAAATATTATTTTATCGTTTTGAAAAGTGACATTTCACGTAATTATTCTTTTTTTGAAACTGTAAAAACGTTTCCAAAACTAGATATTATATATTAAAATATAATGTTTCCTGGAAATTGCAAGTTGATGTTATGAAAAAGTTGGTTCTGCGTTTCAGTTACTGCAAAGATTCCAATTTTTTTCACAAAACGTGACAACTTCCTTAACTTGGTTGGTGTAAAAAGACTTTTTTTCACATGAAAATGGATCATCGTAATAAAAAATTCTATTCGAATACGAGCACAATGTTCGGCTGAGACTGGATTAGATTTATTTACAATTTGTGAATGCCGCTTAATCTTTACCTGCCTTAATTTTTCCTTTTCAGATTCTGGAAAATGTTGCTCCGATGTCTTGGTTTCCAAAACTGAAACACCGAGACACGGACCGGTAAGGGCTTAGTCTCATGTTAACCGTGTATAAAGCATAGCTTCAATGAAGGAAAAAATATTCTGCGACTTGGGTTTAGGCTTGGGCTCAAGGCCTGTTGCACGAAACTTCTAAGCAATAGGTTCATATGTTAATAGTTTCATAATGTTCATAAGCCCTAGAATTTTTGTTGCACAGAAAACCTATTGTAATTGGCTGATTTGTCATAGGTACAATAGGCTGAGTTCAATAGGCTAGGCATAAAATCCAGCGTGCCTTTTCATATTATGTGACTGAGTGTGTGCGTGTGTGTTTAGTTTTCAAACTTCTCCCAACAACTTTTTTCAGCGTCATTTTTAGCCAACATTTTTTGAAGAAAAGTTGCTTAAAAATGGATAGGCTTCCCTATGATGTGCATAACATCTACTTTTGAAAACTTTTTTATATATTTTGACGCTTCTTTTTGAGTTTTGATAGGAGAGTTTGAATTTTGAAAATCCTAACAAATTTCTAACAAAATAGCAAAATTTTTCAGGTATGCATAGCAGCACATAATATTATGTCCCATTCGAAAAAACAAAAAGTTTTCCCCGAACGTGTATTAGTTTAAGACAGTTGAGGTAATAATAGGTAATCCTCAGCCTATTGCAAAACAACGACAATTCATAAGTGTTTTGCAATAGGCTCAATAGGCAATATTATGCTCTTTGCACAACGCGAGCTTATTGCACTTACGGTAAACAACTTAATGAACTAATGCTTTGCAGCCTATTGCTTATTGCCTATGCACACATTGCTTCGTGCAACGCAAAGCCGGCAAAAGGTATGAACCTATTGCACTCATTTACTTATGGATACGTGTGCAACAGGCCCCCTAAGAGTAAATTTAGAATGGCGAATGTCTGTTTATTTTTTGTTCTTTTGGTGAAATTGTCTTCTGTGTTTTACGTAAGAACTACTTTTTTAGGCTGACTGATTTCGCTGAAATGGACAAGATCTGTCATCCCGTTGACGATGTTTGCAACACTAAGCCACTGCTGGCAAATTTGCGACTCATCTTGAATTTATTGTTGGTATGTCAACATTATTTAATTACTCTATTTTATAAATAAATTGCTCGACGAAACCTGGTTACATAATGTTTCGTGTAAATCTTAAGTAACTCTTTGTGTGATCATGATTAAAATAATTTTTTTGAATTTGGGCTGTTTTTGGAGTGGGAGTTTTGACTCCCTCGAGGTTTGAATAATTCGAGGCAAATTATTTATGCCATTATTTTTATGGATCTTTTTTTTTCATAACATTTTCTTTCATCAATTTATTTTTTTCTAGGGCTGTGAGAAGAATGTGGAATTACTGAAAGCGCCGTTGGTTTACGTGATGAATCGGATTTGGATTCCGCAAGCCAGTGTTTGGACCTTCGAGAGCATTCAGGATAGCATTGCCATCAGTAGGTGTTTTTTGCAATTGCAGTTGAAATACCTTAGCTAGTCAAAAAACGAGTGTGACTTTAGAATCAGTCTAAAACATTGAACAGAACGTTGAAAAAATTATGTATTTCATACGCCCCACGTTAAAATTAGACGGGGTTTAATAAACACCGTTGACTGAGTACTCGTACTGTCGGGTTCATATAGCCAATCAGATTGGCTGAATCCTTATTTCTTCTTTCTCTGCTGGGAACGGACTACGATCAGCACAAAAGCTGTCTTGTTTTAATCACTTTTCTCCCATATTGTCTTCATGTCTGTTTAGGTGAAGCGTGTTTGGAAATCTTCAGCGTAGCTTTGTCCCCACAAAACGGTGCTCTGGAAAGGTAAGCCACTTCTGTGTTTGCAGTAACAGGAACGGTTAATTGCAGTGAACTGATTGGACGTTTTACTCGTGTAAGTTATAGCACGATGTAGCGTGCACTCAGCGATTTATACGCACTGTTACGTGAAGCGCCACGTGCATGAACGAGTGCGCGTAGCGCACGAGTTTATGCACGCGGGCTTCACGTAACAGTGCGTATAAATCGCTGAGTGCATGCTACAAAGTATTATAACGTTCTTATAAGATGCCTGTCTTGAAATATACAGTGCAATAAGTCAATAACTAAGATGCACGCCTACAGCAGTGCAATAACTAATGCATGCTGTGAATCTAGCAGCGTGCACTTAGTTATTGGCGTTAGTTATTGCACTCTTTTTTCAAGGCAGGTATGATATAACTTCTGTTATTTTGAAAATTTTGAGCAGTTCCTTGCAGAGCATTTTTGAAGTTTTTTCTAGACATTCAATGTAGAATCATTCTTTCTGATTCTACTATAATGCATAAAACCACTTTACTGTTAGTCAGCCTTCAGACATTCTATTTCCCAAGACAGAACATTGTAACAAAAAATTGTACTGGTATTTCACTGGTTGGAATTTCGCCCTTAGCCTGAGCTAAGACTGCCTTTATGCAGTCTACCGTTCGACGCTGTGTTGGCGGAATAAATTGTGTATCGCAGATGTATAAGTTTTATGATACTGGGGCCGTATTCTCAAAATTACCTGCAGGTAAAGTTAGGCTAACTTTACCCCCATAGGTAAGGTGAAGGTAAAGTCGTATTCTCAAACAATGACTCAAGCCAACGTGATAGCTAAGGTTACCTTTAATATTCGGGTTA
Organism: Trissonchulus sp. WLG1_4; assembly: GCA_030248245.1. Classification (NCBI taxonomy): domain Eukaryota; kingdom Metazoa; phylum Nematoda; class Enoplea; order Enoplida; family Ironidae; genus Trissonchulus; species Trissonchulus sp. WLG1_4. Next base: position 19,876 of record JASANF010002396.1, on the reverse strand, counting down.
GAAAAGTGCTTTATCTTGTTTTGCAGCTAAAGTTAATGTATAGTGTAAGTTTTTAACTTCAACCGTCGATGTTAACCTTGTTTTCAATTTTAACTTTACCTTTACCCACAGATAATTAACTTTACCTTCACCTTACCTGTGGGTAAAGTTAGCCTAACTTTACCTGCAGGTAATTTTGAGAATACGGCTCCTGATATCAAGAGTACATAATAGGAAGAGTGTGACACTGTACACGTTTGTGGCCTAGCAGCGTGGACATGCTGCGACCATTATCTCCCCAAAAAGGCCACAACTGTGGGGGGGGGGTACCCACCCCCCTACACGAATGAAGGCATATCCCTCAGTTGTGGGGGACCCGGCCACGAATCAGACCATATGTCTCAAACGTGGGGGGACCCCTTCCACGTTTGGTGGTGCAACCTAAAAAATGCCCCGGAGACGCCCGCCGCCACTTTTTGAGATACAATTTTGTTCCTATTTTGAGGTGCTGAAATCGAATCCGGCGTTCATTTTTATTACGACCGCCCTGGGCCTCCCTATGACCCCCGCAGGGTAGGTATCCCTCCTAGGGGGTGCTGAGGGGTCAAATTTTCGAAATTGAGATTTTGCTGTTTCTCTTGGTAATTTGAGCCGCTGAACACAAATCTGATGTCTATTTTTGCCTAGGACCCACCTGGGCACCCTGTGACCCTCTCAGGGTATATACCCCCTCTGGGAGGTCCTAAGACGTGAAATTTCGAAACTGAGATTTTGCTAGTGTTACGTGTAATATGATCCGCGAAACACGCACTTTAGGTCCATTTTTGGCTCGCACCGTGTTGGACTTGACTACGGCGGCTACTCGTACAGTAAGGGGTGGGGTTGTGTGCCAAGGATGGAGTAGCTTCTGCTGAGAATGGAGGGTCCACTGGTTAAAATGGAGGGTCCTGTGCCTAGAAAAGAGAGTCCTCTGTCTAGAATAGAGGGTCCTTCACCCAGAATAGAGGGTCCTTTGCCTAGAGTAGAGGGTCCACTTACAGTCGGCAACCCGTTGTGGCCTACTGGCAATTTTTTTAATTGTTTCAATCTGGGTTTTTTTTCGCCAGGAAGTCTTAGCAAAGTGGCTAAAAGGTTCGAAAATTTTTTAGCCAATTCTAAAATTTTTTAGCTACGTTTTTAAAGCATTTATTTAGCTTCAATTCCCTTCAATTAGAATTTTTTCACAAGTGACTTAAGCAGTGTCATACACTCATACCCGGAAAAAAATTTCGGAGGGGAAAGACTTGGAAAGAATGGATTAAAATGCACTTTTTGCAATTTTAACTCAAAAACTTGCATTGCAAATGCAAGACGATTAAGCCACAGAGTCAGTGGCGTAGCCAGAAAAAAATTTCGGGGGGTGAATGACTTTTCAATTTTTTAAAATGTGCTAAAATGCACTTAATTGCAATTTTAACGCAAAAAAACACATATTAGCATATTTTGTTCAGAAACAACGCTAATTTTTTGACCAGAGGGCACTGAAAGTAAAATTGGATCTCAAAACACCGAAAACTACAAAACTGCTGGACCGACAAGGGTTCAGAAGCTAGCAAATTTGAAAACTTTAAGAAGACTTTTGACTTTTCGAGTCGCAAATTCACCAAAAATGTCATTTTTGCTACGATAAAACAGGTAAAAGGATACATCAAACAGTGTCTTAAAAAATTCACTTTTTGGCATTTGGCATGTTTGTAATACTTATATACAGAACCGGCTGAAAAACGTAAGCTCACTAAACCACAAAGTTGCAGGGGACTGGGGGCGGCAGCCCCCCCCCCCCCCCAGCAAGTGTCTGGAATTGGCATTGTAGCAGCTCCCAGGGCGAGAGGCCGAAACTTTTTTTGATTTATTCCGAAATACCCACGTTTGACGGATCTGAATGACTCACCGAACGTGGTACTTTGCGAAAGTTTTTAGTAAACAACGAAGTCACTTAACAAACTGATGCTGAAAAATTGAACAACAGAAACATAAAATATTTGACTGGATCACATTGAAACATTGTTGCAGACGGGTGTAAATTGTAGTCACAAGGAATTTTTTTGCGTCTAATGGCAAAAAAACGGTCAAATGGGGACGCATAGGAAAATTTTTTCAATTTTGGATAAAATTTGGTGAATTGGAGAGTTATCAGAAATTTTTTCTGCCGAATTTGTTTTAGCAAATTGGCTAAAACGACCAAAAAAGTTTTAGCAAACTCTCAAAAATTTTCGCCAATGCTAACGTTTTGGCCCAAAAAAAACCCAGGTTTCAATTAAAGTTACGATTGTTTAAGTTATGATGTCAATAGAAGTCAAATGGTGCCAATTATGAAGAACGGTTCAGGCTTCAGTAAATTTCTAATTTCGGACTGTGGGGTGAATAAACAAAAAAAACCCAAAAATTTACATGTTTGGTTGGACTTCCAAGGATCAGAATATTCAGGAACACAAAAAACCTTAGAATGCGCTTTTCATCAAAAACTGTTAAAAAAATTTTCTACCGTAAGAATTATACGTACCTACATACATATCTGTACCAAAGCCTCGTAAAAATCTGCAGTCTAGAGGGTGTAGCGAATAGTAGTATGAAAAAGAAAGCCGCCTGGCATATTTGAGTCCAAGAGGATCCTAGACGATAGTGGACTCCGGATTCGTGTTTTTGGGGCCAAAATACCACTTAGACATGAGAAATTTTAATTTTTGAAAAAATGACCCCAAGTTGGTACTGTAGCCAGTGGGGGTCAACTGGGTCCACAGTGACAAATTGAGCCCCAGATTTGAGTTCAGCACCTCAAAATACCTCTGGGAACGAAATTTTACCTCAAAAAGTGGCGGCGGGGCGGGGCGGGGCGTCTCCGGGGCATTTTTTAGGTTGCACCAAACGTGGGGGTGGGGCTCTCCCCCACATTTGAGGCTATACCCTCATTTGTGTGGGGTCCCCCCACGTTTGAGACCTATGGTCTGATTCGTGGAGGGGTCCCCCCACAACTGAGGGCTATGCCTTCATTCGTGTAGGGGGGTACCCCCCCCCCCCACCTGGCATATTTTTAGGCCAAATTTTATGGGGGGGGGGCAGCCCCCCCCATGGATGGGGGGGGGCGGCAACAAAAATGGGGTTGCGCACCAAATTCACAATAAACACTATTTTTAGGTGAAAAAATGGTTATTATGCTTTAAATGTTACGTTTTTATACGTTATAATAGCTACACTCATACCAAGTTTAACGAAAAAGGACCCGAAAACCATACCAAGGCGACATCGCTACTGCTAAAAAGTCGCTAAAACGTCCTTTCGGAAAAAAATTTCGGGCAATGGGGGGGGGCACCCCATCTGAAATAGGGGGGGGGGGCGACCTAAATGGGGGGGCTCCGGACCAAATGGGGGGGGGGGGGGGGGCCCCCCCCCCCCCCCCCCCACTAAAAATATGCCAGCCCACAGTTGTGGCCTTTTTCGGGAGATAATGGTCGTAGCATGTCCGCGACGGCCAAGCTGGGGTGTAGAAGAGTGGCACACTCTTCTTATTATGCACTCTTGCTGATATGAACATAAATTTTCGACACACTTTGTGTGAACTCGATTTCAATGTTTTTGTTTGATCTTGCAGAGCTCAACTGGCGGATGTGGTTCGGGAAGCATTTCTGAGCGAGGATATTTGTCGGCCGTTGCTGGATCTCGTGCAGAAGGGGTCTGGGCTGTTGGTGGTGTTGAAAAATGAATCGCTGGGGTAAGGTGGTTGGCTTTCGTTTTTTTAGTGGGAGGGGGGTATCAGGGGGTCTGCATATACACATACCCCCCCTTTATTCACGTCTTTGATTTCGACATAAGGTCAATCCTTAACATTTCATATTTTCACAAGAATTAGAATTTATTGTGAGTTCAAACTTCAAAGTCTTCAACGTTCAAGTCCCCCTTAAAATTTCGAAAAATTCGGAGCAATGCATGTCCAAATAAATTGGCACTGGGGAAACCGAAATGTTTGTGCTGTTGAGTGAGACATGTAACAGCGCAAAAATTTTGAGATCTCCCCCATTCTCTCTTTTGCAAGACAGACGCTATTTTGACCCTACATGCTAAAACTTTGGCTAAAACGAAATTTTGACGGTAAACTTGATTATATCAGAAATGTCAATATTGTTGAATGCTGACTGCATAAATGATTGTTTAAGGGGAGGGGGCTACCTGAAGAAGTGAAAATTTTAGGTTCTCCGATTCGCTTCAAATTTGTACACAATGTAGCCCCAGGGAAGGTGCATCGCAGATGTAACAAACTGCAACCGATGCTTTTGCCAATTTTTTTTTGCTAGGGGCTCCCAAAATTTCAATTTTACGTGTAAATCATAGGCGCAGAAAAAAGTTTTTTGTGGTTGCAAAGCGTCCTTTTACTCGAAATTTTTGTTAACACTGACGAAGCTGATTTTTACATGATTTGATAGCCTAACGTCATATCTCAACCTCTATGATCCATTTTTAAAAATTTTTGCTCATGGCCTGAGCTGTGACGCTAAATGTAAAATCACGCAAATTTGGCGGGCCCAAAAAACGGCCATTTTTTCACCTTTCGCCCTCGATTTTAAAATTGAAAATACATATCAAAAATCCGGATCATACGATTTTGCGTTTTATGTGGGCTACTACTATGCCAAGTTTCAGCCTGATTGGCTTGATGTGGTTTGGGTTTGTCCAAGTAAGGGCTACTTTTAGGCCTTTTGGCGTACTTTTGCCTATGTAAATACACTGACAAACGCACTGAACCAAAGTGCACCTTCAAGCTTAACATATGTGAAAATAAGCAAAATTGGAGAACTTTAATTTTTGACCTGGGTGGCCCCCCTCTTAAGCGCACTAAAAAGACCTGAGCCTCAAAATTTGGCACGCGACAAGACCCGCCCCTCCTTTTTGGCCCTTGGCGGGACACCACACCCTCTTTCCCCTATGGGCCGAATATTCGGTTGTTTTCCCCCCATCCCCCAAACTGCATGTGCCCTCCTGTTTTGTTTTCAGCCCCAGCAGTCCTGCCGCCTCCCTGTGCGTGCGGCAAGTGGGCCTGGCCCTGTCTCTGATCTGCCGAGTGCTCGAGCACCCCCTGCCCGCCGACCCCCGCCACATGCCCCCCCTCATTCTGCACATCTGCGCCCTCACAGAGTCCGCCAATCAGAGATCCTTGCTGGCCGCCGTGGCCGAGTATATACACCCGAGGTCAGAAACTAGACGTCATGGTCATTCATGGTTACTCATTCATTCACCTCGGTCATTCATGGTCCGAATTAGGATTAAGTTACTGATCTTATGGCGTTGTTTAGGAATGGTTATTGGAATTCACTTGTTCAGAGTTTAAGTTTCATTGATCATGTAGATTGCCAATCAGAAGCGAGCTCCTCTTGTGATTGGCTAGACGCCTATGCGCGTGCTCCATGCAGCAGTCACGTAACCAGAGCAACCACGGAAGACATGTCTGCCTGAGTGCTGCTTGCAGAACGTGCACAGGCGTCTGACCAATCAGAAGAGAGCTTCGTTTCTGACTGGTCGTCTACTTGTGTAATGAAACTTAAACATGTGGGCTAAAATTGAGCGCATCTGCCTGTACTAGAGGTAGAGCACAGGCAAGTTGATGTGTGTCTAACTTTCGTTCTACATAGAGTGAGATACTATTATGTACTTTTGATTGAAGTTTGGTTTTGCAAGATCTCAAGATGAATATTGACACCGTGTTTATTATCGTTTACAGATTTGATTCCAAGCTGTCGAAGTTGGCTTTGCTTTGTTTGCGTAAAGTTTCGGAGGTAAGTAGAATTAAAGTAACTTTTTTAGGGCCTAAAAATAATTTTCAAGCTTGTTTCATACCTAAGCTTCTTATTATTTTTGTAATAATGGTTGAAGGCACCCCAAAGTGGAAAAGAACTATGAATGAATGAATGCTTATTTCGATAATTTGCAAGCATACGATTCCATACAGGAACATACTATGTAATAATATGTAATATAATTTACATAGCTAGAATCCTGTTGCTGAACACCCTTTTTCTGGGCAGCATAAAAGGTTTTTAACTTTAGACTCGGTCTAAAACGTTCTTTTGCAATGAAATAGAGCATCGTAATGAAACATTCTGTCTGTTTCTGTGGTATGTTTACAGTTTCTATGTTACTTAGACTAGGCTTAAGTGGAAACACCGTCTGTGACTCCCAACCTTTCAGTTTACTTTTCCAGCTGCAAAAATCCAATGTCTTTGGAACCACCAACCTTTCGGTTAACTAACCATACCTCTCTGATCTACCCTATGATTTCAGCTGTTCCCTGCCCTGCTGCGCTCAGCCATGGGCGAGTCAGTGCTTTGCTTTGCGGTGCATCTCAGACAAATCCTGGCCAGCCCAATGCCAGAGCCCGGCCTCAAAATTGTGGCCCTGCGCTTTCTGGCTCTGATTGTGCTGCGACAGCCAGCCCTCCGGGACATCCTGTTGTGTGGAGGCGACCTGCGTTCCCCCAGCGCCGGGGATATTGACGCTGGCTGTCTCCCCGCCGTCTGGGACGTCCTGGGAAATGTGCTCGAGTCCCGGGACCCGCTCCCACCCGAGGAGATCCTCAAGGGCGCCCTCAGCGTCATCTATCAAGTCTGGGAGGCTAGCTTCAAGCCGGCCATGCAGTGGCTCAGCGGGAGGCCCAGATTTTGGCAGGCTGTGGCGCTGCCGCTATTTTCTGCGGCCCAGATCAGTGAGCTGAATTTGTCTCTGCTGGAGCCCACCCTGCGGATTTTGGCACATCAGATTTTCCTAGCACGATGCCAAAAAACGTCTGACCAATCTGTGGCCAGCTTGAGACAGTTTTTTGACACTCCGCAACGAACGGAGATGATCTTTGATGCTCTGGAACGGGTTCTAGCCAAAGACAGCACTGAGCCTAGACTTGCCGCGTGGCACAAACTTCTGGCGGTCTGCTTGACCACCAGTGACAAACTATCGGCCAAAGTTTTCGATCTGAAGCCTGAACTGAAACGAGCTATTCTTAAAAGATGCTTTGGGCTGCTGAAAGTGTCTGTAAGTTTGGTTGAAGAGGAGGGGCTAATTTTCATTGAGCGCATATTCTTTTGCCAGATTAAACTAGTTTATTTGAGTAAGACGAAACGATTCAAAAAAGGAATTGTTTAAAAATGTCTCAGATTTAAATTTTTTCTTTATTTTCTGGACTAACAGGAGTTAACATTCAATATGCTAATAGTAATGGCTTTGGCTAAGACTAAAATCAAGGTGCGTAACTCGTTTAGTCCTATTTTCATTCTGAAATTTCGATCTTAGAATTAGTCTTGTTCATTTAGTCGAGTAATCTTTTAAGGCCTATTCACACGAGGGCGCATGAGAGGGCGCATGAGCGGGCGCGTGAGAGGGCGCATGAGCCGGCGCATTGAGGGGTGGGAGGGTATGTGTATGTTATGTTGTTGATGGTTGTTTTATAGTAGTAGAAGACTTCTGAAACACTTTTTCATACACTGCCTGCTGCATTATTTCACACAATGCACTAGGCAAGTATGTAGCGTTGTAAAGCTTCTGAAACTACCGCTGGACTATTCAAAAATGCGCCATGGCGTACGCCATGGAGCAAAATGCGCCCACGTGTGAATAGGCCTTGAGACTTAGCTTATTCTGCGCCTCCGAATGTTTCCGCTAGAGCTAATTTTTGCCCGACAAAACACTTTATATAACGTCCTGTGCTAAACTAATGGAAAGCCTACTTAATTAATTACTAACATTTGTAATGAATTATTTATTATTTGTGAAATCGGGCCCACATGCATTTTTGTTGAGATGTTTTGTAGATCGCTCAGCCGGGCGTTGGATCTCAGACGCGTCGGTGCCTTCTGGAAATGCTGTTTGATTTTCTGCCTGTTTGTTTGCCGTAAGTCTGTCTTTAAATTAGAGTTATCGTAATTTATTAGCCAATCAGCACACAGCTTCTGCGTAACACACTTGCATATTAAATAATACCTGCTGGTTTAGATAACTGTCCAAAAAGTCCCGAAAGCTTCACATATTATCGCAAGAGTACATAATAGGATTATACTTATTAATATGTACTCTTGCTTGTGCCTTTCAGGCATTTGGAAAAGAATGATTGGTGGTCAGGTGGTCTGTTGTCGGACTTTGGTTGGTGCATCGGGGAGGCCCTGAGCCCTGATTGGCTGGAGAGCGGTGCGCTGGATTTGCCCGGCCTGGCCTATTTGCTCGGATGTCTGGCCACCGTCATTCCCAAGCTCAATGCTCTCAGTGGTGAGTATTGCCGCTTGTGTCGAGGAATAGGAATATTTATTTGTTCGTTTGTCTGCTTTTTTGCGTAGGAATGTTTGTCCGTTTGTCCCTTATTTTTTTGGAAGAATATGTCCATAATATGTCCCCCGTTTATACTAATCATTTAAGACCTTATCCAGAATTATGGACTAAGCTTATTAATTTTAACTGTATTTAATGAAAATTTGCCGTTTCTGGCGTACTTAGCTTATCTTACAGCTGGCCAAGTTGCTTTGATATTCGTTAAATTAAAGTATTATTAACCAAACAAATGTAGATCTAAATCCGTTAAGCCATACGAAATTTGTGTGACTTCGTTAAATCAAATAGATTTAGTCAATAGAAATTCGCTAATTTCTTTTGCGCCTAAGCCCTAGTCTGTTACCATGGCTAAGTTATGACTGTACTTTTCTAAGTTTCGCATAAACTTTTTGTTGAGATGACCCCTTTTTCAGACGCTCCTCTGGGGGCCTTCGTGGAGCCGTTGTGTAATCTGCTGCACTGGCTGTCCCTGAGGGATGCCCAGTGCTCCAACCCACAGCTGCTCACTCGGTTGGCTAAGGTGGGGCCATACAAGTTATTTTATTTTTCTTATATTGTTTTTTTATATTTTTATGGCCTTTTTTATATTGTTGCACATAATATAATAATTATATAAGATTTGGAGTGGAGTGTTTTGTAGCAACCCGTGCTTCTGGGCGGTATTCTGAACATTAATAATCTGTAAAGTTAGGCTAGCTTTCGCCACTGGTAAGCTGAAGCTGAGGGTATGGTTAACTCTGTGAATGAACTTGACCATGAAGTTTGAAAGTTGAAAGTAAGTTTACGTGGACCCTTGAGGTTGAAAATTGGCAGGATTGATTATCGTCTGAGTTGTCTGAGAATACCATTTCACCCTAACTTTTTGGTGGATAAGTGAAAAAGGTTAGCCTAACTTTCTGAAATTTCTTCCTTCTTTCTTACTTAAATCTGAAAGTACCATTTGACTCTTTTATCAGTGGATACGGATAGCCTAACTTTACCCATGGGTGTAATTCTGATACCCTTAGTATTACCAGTGCTTAATGATATTCATGGTTGTGCTTTAGTGCGTGCAACTGTGCCTGGAGTGCCTGAAGGAGGTGGTAGACGGAGTGGAGCCAGAGCAGTGGCTGGACTGCTTCCGACGCACCTGTCCGCTCACTTCCGCCACTGCTCTGCTGCAAGCCACCATGGCTGTAAGACTCACCCCCCTCCCTCCTCCTTGGCCTTTTGTCCTCACTTGAACTTGAACTTGGGACTCAAACGTTTGACCAGAAATTGCTGAACTCTGAGATAAAACGGGTGTCTTTATGTCCGTGACTACTCGCTGTACTCTTGATGCTTGCAAATTCGTTCGTTTTGTAATGAAAGCGCGTGTTTCTCTTCGTCTCAGGGTGCAGCATTTTTGGTCAGGCTTTTGCTAAATTCGCAGCAGCTGACCAGCCATATTTGGTTTCTATTTCTGTGTCCTCAGGGACGAGTATAAACTTAGACGCTCACGTCGAACTAACTACACGTCGCGATCTTTGGAAATGCACACTGAATTTTTGATTGTGAAAACTCAGATGCTAACACTGTAAGATCGGCTAGTAGTTTCACAGTGCCGCCAAGAGCAAGGGGTTGGATGGAGCTATATTTTCCCTGTTTTCCGTTTCAGCGACTGCCAGGCCGCGATGAGGCCAGTGGAGTGGCCAAGGGCGTACTGTCGCTGTACTCTTCGCTGTCTGGTGTGCAAACAGTAAGGCATTTTGTGCTCTTGGGGGTTATTATCAAGAGTACATAGTAGTGTCTCACTTTTGAAAATAGCATTTACACGGGATATACTGTTCGGGGGTTTTCAACCCCAACTGTTTTATAGACCCCTCACCTTACTGAATCCAAGTTTTCAGCTAGTAGTCAACTTGAGTAACTTTCTCTATAGTTTTTGTGTTTTAGGCACTTCCTTTGATTTCTGAAAGTGAAATTACAAACTACATTTGCCTGGAGCTTTTGCATTTATTGTCGGTAGGTTTTTGGTTTTCCGTACGGTATTAAGGATTTAGTTTAAATAGTGTAGTTTAAATTTACGTTTTTTAGACTGAATTTTCGTAGTCGAAGTGTATCTTATAATAATTGTAATAGACTCAAGCGTAACCTATGATTTTCATACTTACATTTGCATGTCCGTTCATGGGCAGAATGACTAAAACAGTACGCCACTTGTAGATGCTGATCACCTGCGTTATTGGTGGCTTAATTTTTTCATAGTTTTTTGTTTGTTCATAATATGCCCTACTGAAGTATGAATCGAGCCTAACATGGCATTTTTTTGTCTAGCTTTCTTACCCTTAAAATCTACAAATTGCAGTAGTTTTTTTAATATTTTTATGTTTAGACTAATTTGGACTCTGCCTGGTGCTCGGAGGTGCTGGGTTGGATTTTTTCACTTTATTTCACATTTTTGCGAGATTTCAAGGAAAAATTTGTGGAGAGTGCTTTCAATCTTCTTGGTGCTTATTCGGATATAATTAGTCAGGTAGGAATTATTAGTGGTATACTATTAGTAAGTTGTATGTTGTTGTTGTACGTTTTAGACAATAATAATGTCAGTTCTTAAGAGCTATATAAAATATATTGGGTTTTAATTATTGACGTTAATGAATAGGATGTAATCTATTCGAAGCAAAACTATAATAATATAATAATTCAGATTCGAGTTTACCGATAGAATATCATAATAACTTGAGCGCTTGATCAGGGTTTTTTTTTCAAAATCGGCACTGTGTAAATGTTGTGTAAATTAAGAATTTGCTGTGTAAATTAAGGGTATGTTGTGTAAATTTTTAAAAGTGAGTATTTTAGCATTTTTTAGGTAAAAATCGACCGTTTTTTCACGTGAAAAGTAATATTTCGACTTTGAGACTCGAACTACATACGAAAATAAAAAATGAGATAATTGAAAATTTTTGCGTTTTTGTCAGTTCAAGTATCCGACACGCCAGGGCAAGCTCCCCTAAAATTTCGAAAAATCTGAAACAAGCCCTAACACCCAGGCCGAGACCCCGTGTACATGCATGGTTTACACAGATAGAATTGTTCTATGAGCCAGATCCTACTCATTTTTTTTCAAATCCGGGTGTAAAACTTTTACAGTAGTTTGATGTAGGACAAGAAATCGCACAGACAGGCTCAGCGTGGCTGATTTTTCACTGTCAACTTTCAAGTGCATAAAAACGAATGCTAAAATAAAAAAATCATAAGCCGTTTAAGAGCAGAAACTGAAAATTTTTTGTTTTGGGGTAAAAAATTAGACTTAATTTTGTTACGACAAAGAGGTCCCAGGCACAAATCGCCACTTCGCGAATTTTTGTAATTTTTACAACCAAAATAGGCCGTTTCATCAACTTTTGGGGCAAAATGGGGCTGTGTAAATCAGTGTGTATTTTTATTTTTTGCTGTGTAAATTAGGCGGCCGATGTGTAAATACACCCTATTTTACACAAAAAAAACCCTGCGCTTGATAATAATTAATACTGTATTCCGTTTATGGAATTGAACCTTATGAGTTGTGTTTTGGACGCATTTCATAGTGTTTAATTTCTACAGGCAACACATTTCAAAATAAACTGTAGGAGGGATGGAATGTGTTTGTGTTTAGGTGTTGGTGAGCAGCATCGGTGGTCTGCACCCGCGCGAGCTGCGGCTGTCCAGAGGGGTGCTGGCCTATTTGTCCGAGATAGCGCGATACAAGCTCTACTGGAATCAAGCCGCGCCACAAAACGCCACCAGGCTATTGGTCAGGGCACATGACCATTCATACTTTACAGCCGTTTGTCCGTTCAGCCGGCAAAGTTACGAAATAATCAGTGGATAAGATCAGATTGTGGCGTGATTATTTCTCGATTGTGCCAGCTGAACGGGACATACGGCTTGAAGTGAATCGACCCTAGTGCTTTACCATCGTTTCAGAGCATCAAAGCCAAGCTTAATATTATGATTAGAAATATAAAGAAATTGTCATTATTCCTATTTACGTAATGAAACAACGTAGTAAACCGTAAGCTGTTCAGTCAACACTCATGTGCAAACTAAAGTCTGAACGAAAATGTTTGACACTGAGAGAGAAAAACAGGTGGCGTGATTTTAGCAGTTACTCGCTGTACTCTTGATGGCTGAAATTTGTTCTTCAACTTGCAAGTTGAACTAGACCCAGCTATTGTACAAAAAATGGCTCTTTTTTTGGTCATGTAGTTTCCCTGTAAATGCTTGGGAACAAAATGATAGGAATCAACCATATAAAATATAAATCAATGTCAGGGGCAAGTGGTGAGAAAACTGTGTTTCATGTCGTTAACTGTTTCAGGCTTCTGTGCGACGCTTCACGGCAAACGCAATGCTGCTGCTTCAAAAACAAACCTGGCTGGCACATTATCTGAAAGATGTAAGCTGCTAAAGTGTGAACTGGCTGGGCCTGCTAAAATATTATTTTAGTGGCAACACGCACGACAGTTTTTAGCGAATTTCATAAATCCTGAGCGTTAAAATAATATCAACTAAACTCTCGGCGTAGGCAAGAAGCTCCTACTGTAAAGTTTTGAGTTGAGGTAATTCTGCATTTTAAGATTATCGAGATGTGATTTCAATATGTACCTTTGAATTTATCTTTGATCGTTGATTTTTAAATAATATAGGCTTAACTCACCCCCAGATACGATATTATTTTCCTGATGGTTGGAGTAGGAATAGGATCATCCTTCGTCAATAAATTTGCACAATATTGAGGAAATTCTAGAATCGCGTTGAAATGTTGCCATTAAATTATTTTAGAAAATAAAACGGCAACCGAAATCAGGGACAGAAGCGGACATCAGCTTGATACAGATAAATAAATTGTGAGTTATTCAATTCTTGAGCCAGTTAGGTACAGTAAAGGTATAGGTAACCTGCGGATAGATAATTATCCTAAGTGCAGTGTTCAGCTTCGCTACAAAGCCCTGGAGCGTCAAGGGTGCCACTTCAGAGTAACGAACAAGTATGAACTTTTCCAGTTGAATCGTATCTGGTTTTGTGACGGTCTGATTCAGCTGGATTTTATTAAATTTCGCTCTCTGTTCGTTCATTTTAGAGGACTATTTTTGAAATTTTTGAACTGTTTGTTTTAGGATTTTGGAGTCCCTGTTTGAATCCGTGCAATTTCTTATTCGATTTTCACCTTCGGCTGCGGAAGTTAGCTATCCGGTACGTCTTACTCCCGGTTCAAAAATTTCGTCTGTGTCCTTGTCCATGTCCTTTTGTCAGTAACCGATTCCAGAAAAACTGTATGCCCCAAGAAGCCAGTTTTTCGTAGAAAGACAGTAAATGAGGTCACTTCCAGACCGTATACAAATTATGTAGTTCAATGCAAACGCATTCGTAAATTTTTCACATCAGCTGACCGAAATTTGTCCTTGTCCCTGTTCCTATGTCCTTGAGATTTATGAGCCGTGCTTTAGAGAACATTTTTGTTCAGCCGCAAAAAATCATGCCACCTATAAAGCATAAAGTATAACTTGTAGCTTGACGTTTTTGTCATTTGCCCACTGAACGGACGTAGGACTGTATGTGTGAATGACCCTTTTGCAGCGTTTCGACTGGGCAGCGTGGGAACCTCTGGTGGCCTTGGAGGAGTCTGGCGCCGACTCGTCTGGCGGCCATGGGAATCTCACCTTTCCTGCCCTGCTGTCTGGCATCCACTTTGCCGTGGGAGCTTTAAGAAGGGTTGGTCGAAGTGGTTTTTCCAGTCAGCTTGCTTGCTGGCACGTCTGAAAATCTGTGCGACAGTCCGTTAGAATTTATTTGAGATTCAATGCAGTTTGTTTCTCACAGCTCTTTTTTTGAGCTGAATTGGTTCAAAAACTATCTGACTGAAACGGTCTGTCTAGGCTTTTACTAGCCGGCCGTAAATGCGGTGGGGAACACCGAACAACGGCCTAGCAATTGCAAGAATCAAGACAATATTTATATGAAACTATGTCCTCTAATTCTAGAGATTGCTATTATTTTAAATCTGTTTAAATAGTTAGATTGTAATGTAAACGACTTATTTTTCGTCGCGTAAAAAGGCCCTATACCCTATGCCGCTTAAAATAATATTTCGAGGACCGTAAAATTACTTAAGTATGTAGCGTTTGTGCTCTATGTCTCTGACCATGTCATAACCTCGTGAGTTTCAGTCCGGCTCTGCTACGGGCAGTGTGCAGGGATCCCGGAGTCCGGATTTGCCGTCCGGCACTGTCCCCGGGACGTCCGGTGCTCAGGCCCAGATCTCGCTCAGCTCCATACGCGTGGCCGGTGAGCTCAACTCAACCAGGTCACGTGATCCCAGGAAATACACTCGGAATAGTTCTGTTTCATTTGAAAAGGAGCGGTTTAGGCCGAGACTAAAGTGGAACACTCTATTTATTTTATAAATAGTTTTTACGACGACTAATCAGACAAAATCGAAGAGGTAGATCTGTCGCTTGTGAACGAGCATGTATTTCAGATAGGCTTCAAGGACTGAGTTTTGTTATGGGCTTAGACTCAGACCTAGATTTGATAAATCCCCGTAATATTCGGTTGTCGTGCTCTTGAGCTGGGATTATATATAAAGCAATAGTATATTCAGAAGCTTGTACAGTCTATTTATGTACTCTTGAAGGCACCGTTTTTTTCCTGTCTGTGGTAACAGCAGAGACTGTGTTTGTTTAGGAGGCGACCAAGACCAGCCCCTGGCCCTAGTGCTCCTGGAACAGTGTCTAGTGCTCTTGGCGGCTCAAGTAATGCTGTACTCTCGGCGCAGCGACCTGCCACATGCTCAGGCCTCTTACATTAAACGGGAACTTGCTCCTGATATGGTTGGTTGGGTGCAATGATGCCCAAGAAGAGTAGCTTCTTTAGGATTTAACACAAAAATTATTCCGTGGAATGCATACCTTACAAAATGCAGGCTACAGGCTATACATATGCGAATTGCGAACGTATGTTTAAGGCTTGAAATTTTTTATTTCGCTATGTTGATTTACACAAATAGATTATCTTAGACTTGGACCGGTTTTAGCGTTGGACTGGCTTCATGCATTTCCCCAAATATTAGGGATCGACCGGATCCAAAATTTCTGCTGGATCCGGATCCGGATCCAGTCTCTGAGGCACACACATTTTTTCAAAAATGAAAAAATTTTCAAAAAAATTTTCGTCTAACTTGACATATACACACCTTTTTGGTTTGCATTTATGACTTGTGTGTTATGTTTGTAGTGATTCAGCAAATCACAAAAAACCCGTTTTGTCACCAAAAGTTGGAAAACGCTCTTTCGAATATATATATACTTCCACTTAGGGTTTTTTTTTCAAAATCGGATTTCATCATTCTGGCGTCATTTTTAAATTCCTGTCGTCATTTTTATTTTTCGTTCGTCAAAATTAAATTATGGCTTTACAGCACCGTTGCGCTGCAGCAATATTGCTAGTTACCTTACATTTTTATGAAAATTAAGCGGTTTTTTTACCTAGTTTTGTCCAAAATTTGTTCGAATCTGTGTTTTTTGGCCAAGAAAACATGTAAATTACTAAACTAAATTACGATTTTTTGGACAGGGGGGTCAAAATTAAGTAGACCGATGGGATGATGGGGGGCTTGTCCCGGATTTTTCAAATTTTAGAGGGTCTTGTCCGACATATTGGGGTTGGGGACTTGAACTCATAACGGCCTAAAATGGGAATTTTTTTCAAAATTTGTATATACATTTTTCGCTTTTTGATCATTTTTAAAGCAATCAGGGGCAAATTTTGAGTTTCCTGGCACCTTTTTTAACTATGAGGAGGGTTTGCTTGTCCCGGAATCTTAAGTCTAGGGGGAGCTTGCCCCTCAGACCCCGTTGTACGTCTATGTGCCGAAGATTTCGGTCAAATAAAGTAGAAAGAATTCGGAGAGGGCATGACCTTGCTTTAGATTTCTTGTAACAATAAAGGGAAACGTAGGAAAAGTAGCATAGGAAATTTGTTTAATTTTGGACATAATTTGGTGAATTGGAGTTATAAAAAGATTTTCCTCCTTATTTATTTCTTATCGGTATTTATCTTTTATCTACCGAATACCATTTAGCAAATTGGCTAAAACGACCAAAAAAGTTTTAGCAGACTCTCAAAAATTTTCGCCAATGCTAACGTTTTGGCCCAGCAAAAAAGGCAGAATTTAACATAATAATTTGCCGATAACAAACTAGCAGATTGTGCGAACATCATACTATTTTTGGCCGACCGAAAACATCAGAGCTAACATTTTTGAGCTCATAATACCCAAAACATTAAGCCACAATATGCAGGGGTCTAAAAGCGACAACCCTCAAAAACAAAAATGGAGAATTTTTCACTTTTTAGGCCAAACTTGGTCAAATGAAGACGTATCAGAAATTTTTTCGAGCCGAGAAATTAATTATATAGGGTTGGCGCTGTCGCGCCAACCCTGATAAATGCAAATCCCGTCAGAAGCAGAACGTCACATCAGATAGTGCACTAGATAGGTATATAAATGTACGCGTGTACACACGCAGAGGCTTTGATGAAAGTTAATAACGAAGACGAGTAAGCCACCAAGTTGCAGGGGTCTGGGGGCGGCAGCCCCCAGAAAAAATAGGAGATTTTTTCAATTTTTAGGCCGAATTTGGTCAAATCAGCGTCAATATTTGCTCAAAACCTTTCGTCAAAGCTTCGTCATTTTTATTTTCTGAACGTCATTTTTAAGTTTCATTTCTGCAAATGACGCCATTTTTGACTAAAAAAAAACCCTGCTTCCACAATAGCGCAAATGGCAATTCGCCACTCCAAAGGAACGTAAACTTAGCAGTATATAAATACTGACGTTTAAATCTACAAGTGTTCGTCTTACTACATTAAGGCAGACGAAACGACAAATGAGACAGTGGATTAAACAAATAGAAACTGCACAAGTTCGATATAGTAATATTGATAGGGTTGAGAGAAAGGAGAATTATAATAAATATAAAATGGCTGAACCAAGCAGCAGATAGGTAAAGCAGATGAGAAAAAAGGGAAGTTTATCTGTATTCGGATGAACGTGTGATAGAGAGTGAAAGAAGAGGAAGTTGGGGCCAAAGCACGGACGCCCATCGTCAGATAGCGTGTGAAGAAGAAATTTGTGGTTTGTAGAAAAAAAGCGGTTTTTTGGGTTGCCGCATAAGAAATTTGATAGCATTTTCGGCTAACATATAAAAATAAGAAGAGCTAGGAGCTAGGGCGGGGATTTGGGCTGGAAGAAAATCAAAGTGAGTAACCGAGGGAGTAAAAAGCACGTCCGTGGCGGAACTGAAAAATGCTAATGCTTCTGTTGGAAGCACAAAAGGTATCTTACTGCTAGCTAGAAAAAAATAAAGAAAATGGAAAACTAGAAGTCAACGTAGTGTGGCATGGCACTGATGATGAGATGGCGCTTAATGAGCGGTGGCAATGACCTAAAATGATTTCAGCTGAAGATGACAAAAGAACACAACCCAGCGGCATACGAAAAACAAAAACAGCAAACAAATCAAAACACTAGTTTGTGTGAAAACAACAAAAATTGAGATGAAGGACTCTTTCCAGAAGAATTTATAACTTGCTTCTGAGAATTGGAAGTGGGTGGCGAGTGTGAAGGATTCGTGAGAAGAGGTGGGGTATGTCAGAAGAAACCTGTTATCTGCATATCGCAAAGAAATGAGGTTGAAAGATTTCTAGTGTGTATGTAGTGTTAGGGCGTGTTGGGTCCTGAGCGAGTAAGAGGCATAGTGGGAGAGGTGTAACGTGTGAGTTTTTTATTGCTTAATTAATAGCACTATGCTGCAGTGCGCCGCGGGGCAAGCGGCAGGCACCGAAAGATACGCAACCACACGGAGAGCCCGCCAAAGGAGAATATATGGTTTGAAGCCGAAAAGCGTAGGACAGGTCTATTATAAGAGTACGGAGGAGGGAAAAAAACGACACGCGCGGGAGGCGGCGCGCGGCGCGCCAGACCGCAGCCCGACAACAAAAATTAAGTACAAAAATTTTGAGGGCCAGTCATAACCAAACCGATCGGCGGTCTTCGTTTCGATCCTGAGAGTGGTTTGTGGCTGCTGGATGGTTGGAAAGGATTGTGGAAGGGTAGGTAGGGAGGTAGAGGAAAAATATATGTGTGAATTTAAACATGACCATTGTATCGGAAAGTGAAGACGAAGAGAAGAAATGCATAGATTGATGCAAACTTACGCAAACCTTATGTGAACAGGGTTTTTTTTTAGTCAAAAATGGCGTCATTTGCAGAAATGAAACTTAAAAATGACGTTCAGAAAATAAAAATGACGAAGCTTTGACGAAAGGTTTTGAGCAAATATTGACGCTGATTTGACCAAATTCGGCCTAAAAATTGAAAAAATCTCCAATTTTTTCTGGGGGCTGCCGCCCCCAGACCCCTGCAACTTAGTGGCTTACTCCTCGTCTTCGTTATTAACTTTCATCAAAGCCTCTGCGTGTGTACACGAGTACATTTATATACCTATCTAGTGCACTATCTGATGTGACGTTCTGCTTCTGACGGGATTTGCATTTATATAATTAATTTCTCGGCTCGAAAAAATTTCTGATACGTCTTCATTTGACCAAGTTTGGCCTAAAAAGTGAAAAATTCTCCATTTTTGTTTTTGAGGGTTGTCGCTTTTAGACCCCTGCATTATTGTGGCTTAATGTTTTGGGTATTATGAGCTCAAAAATGTTAGCTCTGATGTTTTCGGTCGGCCAAAAATAGTATGATGTTCGCACAATATGCTTTGTTATCGGCAAATTATTGAGTTGAATTCTGCGGTTTTTGCTGGGCCAAAACGTTAGCATTGGCGAAAATTTTTGAGAGTCTGCTAAAACTTTTTTGGTCGTTTTAGCCAATTTGCTAAATGGTATTCGGTAGATAAAAGATAAATACCGATAAGAAGTGGGGAATTTTTTTATAACTCCAATTCACCAAATTATGTCCAAAATTAAAAAAATTTCCTATGCTACCTTTCCTACCTTTCCCTTTATTGTTACAAAAAATCTAAAGGTCATGCCCTCTCCGAATTCTTTCTACTTTATTTGACCGAAATCTTCAGCACATAGACGTACAACGGGGTCTGGGGGACAAGCTCCCCCTAGACTTGGGATTCCGGGACAAGCAAACCCTCCTCATAGTTAAAAAAGGTGCCAGAAAACTCAAAATTTGCCCCTGATTGCTTTAAAAATGATCAAAAAGCTAAAAATGTATATACAAATTTTGAAAAAAATTCCCATTTTTAGGCCGTTATGAGTTCAAGTCCCCAATATGTCGGACAAGACCCCCTAAAATTTGAAAAATCCGGGACAAGCCCCCCACCATCCCATCGGTCTACTTAATTTTGACCCCCCTGTCCAAATAATCGCAATTTAGTTTACATGTTTTCTTGGCCCAAAAACACAGATTCGAACAAATTTTGGCCAAAATTAGGTAAAAAACCGCTTAAATTTCATAAAAATGTAAGATAATGTAACTAGCAATATTGCTGCAGCGCAACGGTACTGTAAAGCCATAATTTAATTT
>JASANF010002395.1:0-22137 GCA_030248245.1 Trissonchulus sp. WLG1_4 | reverse complement strand
TGACACCCTCTAGTTTTTTTTAATGTACCTCACCCTAGAGTATATATTAACACAGCAACCGTGCTATTTCCATAGTTGAGTGCTAGAAATAAACTACAATATCCGCTATATCTGATGCACAAAAAGCTGACTGCCGGAGTTGCGATTAATTAGCATAAAGTGGCCATAAAGAAAATACTGCTTTTGGGATGAAAAAAAAGTCAAATTTTCACATTGCTTAACTAAGCATAGCTTTGTTGTATGGCAGTAGAAGTAAAAATTGGCTGCTAGAAGATCTACGATTGGTAAAAAAAAGGTTCGAGAATTAGCTGACTGGAACAAACTAGCCAAGTTTTATAGACCCAGATAGGGTATTCATAACGTTGGTGCCATATGGCCCGCCAGGCATGAAAGGGTTAAACTCGTTTAGTCCGTTTGAATCAATTTGCCAATCCTAAACCTCGGACTATAATAAGTCCAGTCCGTTTAATCCGGTAAAGGAACAGGCCCTACGTCATCTAACTTATGAAGCCAATGGAATAGCCTAACTAATCACCTTGAAAATCCGTGCAGCATAACAGCACAATGCACCTAAATTTGTGCTCCCATATCGTCTCTTCGAGACTACCAGTAAACTTCAACAGAAAGCTTCTGTTTCGATTTGTTAGGGTCGATTCATACTTAATACTTCATACATTCATACATACTTAGTCCGTTATGCCGACAAAGTGCCGAAATAATGACGTCACAAGCGCTGGCTGATAAATGTATTTATACTTTCATCCGTATGTCCGTTCACTCAGCCTGCAAAATGACGTCACTAGCAGCCTAGTGCTGTGGATCAGCCAGCGCTTGTGACGTCATTATTTCGGCACTTTGTCGGCATAACGGACTAAGTATGTATGAATGTATGAAGTATTAAGTATGAATCGACCCTAACAAATCGAAACAGAAGCTTTCTGTTGAAGTTTACTGGTAGTCTCGAAGAGACGATATGGGAGCACAAATTTAGGTGCATTGTGCTGTTATGCTGCACGGATTTTCAAGGTGATTAGTTAGGCTATTCCATTGGCTTCATAAGTTTGATGACGTAGGGCCTGTTTCTTTACCGGATTAAACGGACTGGACTTATTATAGTCCGAGGTTTAGGATTGGCAAATTGATTCAAACGGACTAAACGAGTTTAACCCTTTCATGCCTGGCGGGCCATATGGCACCAACGTTATGAATACCCTATCTGGGTCTATAAAACTTGGCTAGTTTGTTCCAGTCAGCTAATTCTCGAACCTTTTTTTTACCAATCGTAGATCTTTTAGCAGCCAATTTTTACTTCTACTGCCATACAACAAAACCTATGCTTAATTAAGCAATGTGAAAATTTGACTTTTTTTCATCCCAAAAGTAGTATTTTCTTTATGGCCACTTTATGCTAATTAATCGCAACTCCGGCAGTCAGCTTTTTGTGCATCAGATATAGCGGATATTGTAGTTTATTTCTAGCACTCAACTATGGAAATAGCACGGTTGCTGTGTTAATATATACTCTAGGGTGAGGTACATTAAAAAAAACTAGAGGGTGTCAGAGTCTGGCTGCCTAGACAGAGAAAGTCCCGGCATGAAAGGGTAAATAAGTCAGTGGCTTAATTTTTAGTTTGACGCCATTTCAAAACTACCACTGGACTAAACGGATTTAACATGCACGCTTAACATTAGCGTGCATAGTTAAGTCCGTTTAGTTCGATTAAAAACCAGCGCGATAAAATTTAAGTCCGTTTATTTCGGAGGAGGTTTAAACCGTTTAAACGTGCCCATGCCTAGTTGTTACCAGGTTGCAAGCGTAGCTAGAATATCAGCAACGTCGTTTATGTGCTGGTAGCGGCAATGCAAGCGAAGCAATGCCTGTTATCATGCGAGCACATGAACCGCTCACATATTCTGGCCTATACACACTGGTAGTGCTGGCATCACATGCTAGTAAAGGAGGGCCTTAGTTTCTATAATTATAAATTCAAGGATAGCGAGTACTACGTTGGCTCACTAACCAGAAAGACAAGGTGGTATCTAGTATTAAAACTACTAAAATTTTGTATGCTTAACAAAGATACTACTGCTACTGAGAATCGACCTATACAAAAAGAATCAATCCTATCGTACCCAACTAAATTGCCTTTTCAGGAGCACGTAATTGGCACCTGGGAAGAAACCAAGCCTGCCTTTCATGACATGTTGGCCGAAGCGTATATTGTGAAAGTGAAAAAGTTGATGGAAGAGTATTTGTTGAGTCTCAGAGAAGGCAAGTGAGCGTGTTCCACTTTGTTGCTAACTGGTCTGCATAAACCTGACTTAATACTTAATGTTACGTTGCTCATTCATAAGATTGCGCTGATGCAATAGGCTTGAGTTGTTTAGTAAATGGCAGTTATGGCATTCTTTACGCGCATATTGTGGAACACTGGAACCTCAACCAACTACGGCAGGATGTAGAATCGTAGACAGATTCAGCAGCTTTCCGACGCACACTGATTAGAAACTGATCAACCTTGGTGGTCTTTATCATAAAGTATCTTAAAAGTATCCATTCTCCAAGGTTTTGTTTCTGGTATCAGGAATAAACGTGAGTTGGTCTATTCAGGCTGTTCGGTGGCGCCGGCAGGACACGAACCCGGCCAGTTGGGCGTTTTGCGTAACAAACTAATCACATTCCTGGAACAGTCACACCATTACAGCGCGGAAATACTGCTTGTGAAGATTCCACATAATAGTAAGAGTATTGTTTCGAATTTCCAATGTGATTTTGTGCTCTGGTTCAGTTGTTGTTGGGTCTGGCAGAAACCTCACCTTATAATTTTTTTCGAACGATCTTTGCAAAAGCGTGTGAACGAGAAGGAACAGCCTTTGTTTCCCACGGTTGGTCCGGTTTTGTTTATTCCAGTTACAACATTATCAGCCATGAGTTTTTCTCTCATACTTTGCTCTCTAAACTCTGGTGTTACTGAGACAAACCTAGGTATGTGATTTCATTGCGAACAGAACAAGTTTTAGGCATCAAGAGTCGCTAAAATCACGCCACCTGTTTTGTCTGAGGGAGTCAGCGAGTTAGGGAGGGTCTAGCATTTTTTTGCTCAGACTTTAGTGTCTACTATTTTAGGTATGTATGAAGAGAAGGCCATTTTGTTTGGACGCATCGGACGACACGAGCAAGCCATCGCTATTTATACCAATGTTTTACTGGATTATCAGCAAGCCGAAAAGTGAGTCCCATACTTGAAGTACTTTCTTTGGACAAGTTTGCCTGAGTTTCGTGAATAGCTAGGTAAAAAGGGCAGCTGTACTGCATTTTTTTATAAGCGACATGCATGTGAAGTTGTGCAATGCAGACATTGGCTCGTGTCATGCCACACATTGCTTAGACTGCTTGTTTATGGTACTTATACTGCATTTTTTTGACTAATAGTAGACTGGAAATATTATCATTGAAGACATTCAGACGGATTCGATAAGCTGTGTCTTAATGACAACCGTAACCATGTCTGCTGACGCTTTTGCTTTGCATTGATTGATTAACAGCAGCATTGTCTGTTTTTATTTCAGATATTGCCGTCGCACGTATGCAGCGAATCCCGAAAACAGCGGCGTTTTCCTGACACTGTTGCGAATGTACGCCGACCCGCCTGACAATTCTATCATTGGAGTGATGCATTCAAAGTTGCCAAAACCTCCGCCGAATGTTTCGTTAGCTTTGCGAGTGCTCAAGGACTATGCTGCTTTCATTGATACTGTTAAGGTATAGTAGAAATTATTAATTTTAAAGCCTATTTCAGCAGTGATCTGTTATGATTAAATAAAGAGTCTAAACATCTGTGTGCGGGGCTGATCTGAAAAAATTTCCGACAAGTCATTAACAGAGATGCACAGGGGGATCGGCGAGGGGGAATGCCCGACCCCTGGGGTAAGGAGGGGTGGTCCCTAGTTTTGACAATTTTTCGGCGACAGCCGAAAATTTTTCACAATTTTTTCATTTTCAACTCATTTTTGGGGTACTTTTTTGGTGGCCCCCCCTATGTGCATCTATCTATGCTCATAAAACATCTTTGATTTTCCAGGCAGTGGAGTATCTGCCACCGGATCTAAGACTGGAATCCCTTTGGTGCGCCCTAGAATCCATTGTTCAGAGTACGGGCATTCGGCGTAGAGACGTGGAAATCAGGCGGGGACTGTATTATGCACAAAGTTTAAAGGTATGAGTAGTTGTATTAAGACTTGGGGGGCTGTTTTAGTGGTTAGCATTCTTGTCGTCGACGTAAGCGGCCCGGGTTCCATTCCCGGCGTTTTCATTTCTTTCGTTCTTTCTAAATTGGGGCATCCTCTTTCTTTCAAAATTCTGTGCAGCTACAATCGTTTGGAGGGAGGCGGGAGCCGAGCCGACGACCTTGTGCTGCGTGAATATTTTTTAAATATTTTGCCGAGTTTGAGCGAGGGTGATTTGGTAATTAATTAATCGACAAATTTAAGGTCAAGCTCAGTTTGTATACAACAATTCAGGCGAAGCGATTGTCATTTCTTCGGAGTAGCTGACAGAAATTTGTCCTTGTCCTTGTCTCAGTTGTCTCTGTCCCTGCCTTATGGACAATTAGGTAGCAAAACCGCGGTTTTTACCTTTTAAACACTATTAGTATATTAGACAAGTATAATTATTATGATGACCTACAAGACGTGCCAAATAAAGTCTGTTTCACAAGATGGGGAAAACGCGTGGGGTGCCCCTTGGGGCACCCCATGGGGTGCCACATGGTGCCCCGAGGGGCACCATGTGGCATCGTGTGACACCCATGGGGTGCCCCAAGGGGCACCATGTGGCATCGTGTACCCCATGGGGTGCCCCGACGGGCACCATGTGGCTCCATGTGGCATCGTGTGACACCCCATGGGGCGCCCCACGTGGGGAAAATCATTATCGCTCGCCGTGCGTTTTTCCATGTGGCACCACATGCGACATTGAACCAACGCATAGCAGGGAACTCACGTGATGCACTTCTGTGCTTAGGATTTGCTTGTGTGCTTGTTTAGTGGAAATAGGACGCATTGGCTGGGATTCACAAAGCGCGTTTAAACGCAGTCTAAGTTAGACTGCGTTTAAACGCAGTCTAAACCGTTGGTCTAAGTTAAACATGATTCACAGAGATTGATATGATTAGTGTGTGTCATCTGATTTTTATGTTCTATTTCAATTAAAACCTTGTTTAACTTAAACGAACGTTTAGACCGAGTCTAAACGTGATTCACAAATCCCGTTTAAGTTAAACGGGCTCGTTTAACAGAATTCTTTATTTGTTTCTTTTATAAATTCTATTTGTAGAACATTGTGCTTTAATACGTACCGACAAACCGACAAAGCTATTAATTTAGGTAATAAAATTATTTTTTATTAAAAGTTAATTTAAAATTCAAGTTAATTACGTTGTTAAAAAACAAATTTGACAATATTGTTAAATAAGCTAATTAACCCTTTGACGCCCAGAGGTTGTCTCTTTAGGCAGCCAGACTTTGACACCTTCCAGTTTTTTGGCCATTGCTCGACCTATGTGCGTCGTAGAGAGTTCGCGAAACCACCATTCGATAGAGAAATTAATGGTAAACAAAACATAATCAGGCGATTAAGGGTCTAGGGTCTTTTTTACAATTATATGCTCTCAAAGTTGAGAATTTGAGAAAACTACGCCATCGCTCGGGCATAATAATGTACCTCACCCTAGAGTATTAACGCAGCAACAGTGCGCCTATCCTAGTTGGGTGCTAGAAATAAACTACAATATCCGCTATATCTGATGCACAAAAAGTTGACTGCCAGAGTTGCGATAAAATATTATAATGAGGCCATAAAAAAATACTATTTTTGCGATGAAAAAAATCAAATTTCACACTGCTTAATCAAGCATAGGTTTCGTTGTGTGGGAGCAGGCCACTAAATGCAAAGATATGCGATTTCTGAAAAAATAATTCAAAGATCAGTTGACTAGAATAAGCTAGCCAAGCTTTATAGCCCAAATTGGGCATCCACCACGTGAGGTGCCTGGGATTCACAGTGCGCATAAAAGGGTTAATTTACTAAGTAACATACAATTTACTAATGTAACATAATAGGCTCAATGCCTATTATTATTATTATTAATAAATGTCACTTCAGTAATTTTTGTAATTTTTTAATCATTTTTAGCAATTTAAGTTAACTAGGTCGTTGACTTTACAAACTTTATAGCTTTATAAACTGTTATTAGGAACAATGCATAAGTAAACTGTATGGTAAATAACATTTTCCTATTATAAAACTAGATCAGCCACATTAACTATCATATGAAAGTATATTAACTCTAAAGAGTAAAACAGACATGATAATACACGATATTATTAGCCTATTAGTTGAATAAGAACAGACTTAGACTGGGTCTAAACGTTCGTTTAGCTAGACTGCGTTTAAACGCAGTCTAAGACTTAGACTGCGTCTAAGTTAAACGCGCTTTGTGAATCCCGCCCATTGTGTTTATTTTTTGACTATCTGAACAGCGGCTGCCATGTGGGATGATTTTGGTGACTCTGAGACCATTTTGTTGCGAATTCCAGTATGTATGCAATAAATTAGGCGAAACAATTCAGTCAGTGTTTCAAAATAGCTGACCAAATATTGTCCTCGTTCCTGTTTTTATGTCCTCAAGGACCAGTATAAACCGAACTTTAGTCGAGTTTTCAGGTATATAATTGGTTAATTTTTGTTTTTCTTTGGCTTACATTTTGGCTTATTTTGGCTTAGTTTGATTCATGTTACGACCTTTCATATTTTTGCGGTATTGTAGACATATAGACACGCCTAATCGTATATATCCTGTTTTGAGATAAGGGGCGCTACCATCCGGTGTAATTCATCGAAGACTTCAGCAGGCATACGAAGAACATTTCGGTATAAGAAGGGATTCTCGAGTGCCAGTTCAGCAAGCAAATTAGTATGGTAGCCGTGTTTTGTCTTCGCTGAATGTAGGGGTGTTGCCATATTCGTTTTTTGCGCCGAAAGGGAGGTTGCTCAAATAGCTCAAAATAGAGTCCAAGAAGGACAAAAGCGCGACTTAGGGCCATTTCGTCCGGGTTACAAAAAAGCCACGCGCTCAGAAGTAACACACCGTGTGAATGGTTTACTCCAGGGGAATCCCCGGGGGACACCACACGGTGCCACATGGTGCCCTTCGGGGCACCCCATGGGGTGTCGCACGATGCCACATGGTGCCCCTTGGCCCTCGGGGCACCCCATGGGGTGTCACACGATGCCACATGATGCCCCAATGGGCACCCCATGTGGTGCCACAAGGGGTGCCCCACGTGGGGATTCCCCACGTTTTTCCACATCGTGTGAAACAGGCTTCATAATGCTTCACGCGTGTTAATTGCTGTCATTAAATCTCAGTGTTTATAAGCTTTCATGTTTTTTAGGCTTCGGCTTTTGCTAACTTGCAACAAGGTGAACATAGCTAGTAAAGTTTAACTCACAAAAAATTGGGTTCGCGTCGCACCATATAATAGCCTTGATACTAACATTTGTGAATGTTTTTAGCTGGAACAGAACGTTTGTTTCGAAATTGGACCCTGGTAATGATTTCCTTTCAAGTTTTTCCAGGTTTTAGTCAGATTTTAGCTCGCGTATTTTGGTTTCAGGTTCGTGAGCGTGCAATGCGGGCTCGAAGCGTGCGGATGCTAGTAGACCAAGACAGTTCCTGCGAAAAGTGCAATAAGAAAATTGGAAATAGGTACATACATCCACAAATCTGCAATAATTCCGAGCAAAATTGTGACGTAAGTTTTCCGTGTCAGAGTCAGTGTCCGTGTCCGGAAGGTTGTTCGTAAACGTACCTTGCGCTAGCATTATTTCATACTTCCAAGGACACTCTACGGCAGGGTTTTTTGGTCTAAAAACTTTAGGCCATCTGGCCTCACGAGTCACGACCAAAATCTTTTTAGTCCAATTGAGAAAAGGCTTAGGCCAACTCATTTTTGTTTCGTTGCAAAATTTATTTCAAAAATTGAGCAGAGCTTTGTACGGAGGCGTGGCCAGAAGCAAATTTTGGATGAAATTAATTTTTTAGGATTATTCGAAATGTGTTAAAATTCATTTAAGGTGGTAATTGCGTTTTCGAGGTTTTTATGATTTCTATGTAAACTTTGCGCCACCAGTACTCAAGTTAGAAGCGACGCCTGAGCATAAATTTTTGGGACAGTATTGTAAAGGTCAAAATCCCCAGGCATGTCTCTCACTTTTTTGAAATTTCACCTGTGGACATTTTTAGAGGGTTTTAATTTCAAGAAAATATCTTAAATTTTCGGTGCGTTTGGTTTTCAGCTATTTTCTCAGTAAATTGACTAGTTATTAAAAAAGTGGGGGACATGCCTGGGGATTTTAAACATGTTAAAAACCTTACCAACTTTCAGCCCCAACAGATGATCGTATGATTCAGAGCTGTGGCGCAAACTTTTTGTAAAAAATTTTAATATTTTGGAAAGGACCTTTCTTTAGTCGCTTATACTGGAAAGAAAATCACAGGTTAAATTTCAAGGCATGGCATACATTTAGGAAAGATATTGTTCTACCTAATGCAAAAGACCGCTTGTGATTTGAATTTGTAAACGCTGAGCTATGGCTTTTTAAAAAAACACCTAAAAACGCAATTACCCCCTTAACTTAATGCAATTTATTTTAACTCCAAAAACTACACATATTTAAGCATATTTCGTTCAAAAACAATCCTTTTTTACTAGAGCGCCATGTAAAGTAAAATTGTAGCTCAAAGCACTAAAAATTACAGGCTTTGCTACAGGGTTTTTTTTGTGCAAAACCCTGTGCAAATGCACACTTTTTTAAAATTTTGCACACAAAAATTAAAATTTTGCACAATAATGCACAGTGCCCGATGGGTCTGGGATATGGTCAAAATGCACTGTTTTTAATGCGAAATCGAAAAAAATTCTGGGGGCTGCCGCCCCCAGACCCCTGCATGTAATGGCATACCTGGCGGTATCATCAACGGCATCAGGTTTTTATACTGCTTTTTGGCAAATGGCGCATGATTTGCGTAATTGCTGTTCAAATTGCGAGAGGTTTATTTTTCTAAAACACGTGTTACACGTTGTCAAAAACCATAACTCTCTAGCTCCCAAGACCTCCACAAACTACGGCGTCTACGTTTCTAAACTAAACTGTCTAAATTGTTCCACCCAACCTGAAAAATTCCTAGATCTGCCACTGATATGATTTTATGTATATATAACGTAACAAGGGCATACATACCAAGGGGGGAAGTTTGAAAGTTTCCACCCCAGAAATTTTTTTCCAGTAAAATTTTACACAATGGTCCGCCCTTTGAATTTTACGGCCCGGCCAAAAAATTTCCGTTTCGTCTTTTATTAAAAAAATTTTGCCCGAAAAATAAAAAATTTCTGCATTTTCAGGGGACTGCCGCCCCAGATCCCAGCAATGACCCAGAACAATTCCTAAACAATTGCTGATGAAATGTTTTTCAATGCAAAAATTATTTCAAAATCCTATAAAAGCTCTGGCTTCTTGGGACTAAAGCCCCTAGGCCCCGCAATCACCCAGATTCGCCAACAAAGTTTTGCTTAAAGTTGCTTTTTTAATGAAAATTTTATTTCAAAATTCCACAAAAGCTGTGGCTTTTGGGGCTGCCGCCTCCAGACCCCCGCCAATTATGGCATACACATTTTTGCAAGATTAAGTCAAGGAAGGTGGGTCGGCTTCCACTCGCTCAAAAAATTTCTTGGATCTGCATCTGACAGCCACTGTGCTAATGCCAGTAATTTCCAATATTTAGAATTTCAGCACATCAACATAAACATAGCAGCAACCAGCAAGGGCGTCCCCAAGTATCTGAGTGATTTTTTACACAAGGGTCCCCCCATTCCTGTTTATGGTATTTTACGGAAAAATTTTCTGATACGTCTCCAATTGACTAAACTTGGCTTGAAAATAAAAAATTTTCTACCCCTAAAATAAAAAAAATGGCTAAAAATAAAAATGGTTTGGCTAAAAATAAAAAATTTAGCTAGTGCCCCCAGACCCCTTCGACTCTGTGGCTTACTATTCCTTGTTATTATGTAACATCGAAGCCAATGCATGTATACACAAGTACATTATCCTGCATTTGTATGTCTACACGAGTATATTATGCTACATTTACTTGTGTTATGTACACTGTCTGATGTAACGTTACTTACTAGATATATATCTTTTGTTTTAATTTTTCTGTCGGAAAAAATTTCTGATTAGTCTCCAGTTGACCAAATTTGGTCTGAAAATTGGAAAAATCGCCAATAATTTTATGGGGGCTGCCGCTCCCAGACCCCTGCAACTTTATGGTTTAGTAACCTTGCGTTTGTAAGGCGTTTTATGAGTGTTAAAATTGCTAAAAAGTGCCTTTTCACCCATTACAAAAAATCGAAAAGTCATTCCCCTCCCGAACTTTCTTTCTGGGTAGGCCACTGATACGTACGTACCTCTAGAGGTATAAAAATGCGTATATTTGCTTCTATATAGGCGAAGAATACGCATTTACAGTTTGCACAGAAAAATAAAATTTTGCACACTAAAATTAAAATTTTGCACAATTATGCACACAATTTTTTTTGAAAAAAAAACCCTGTTGCTATTACAGTTGAGACACTATGTACTCCTGATAATTGTAATCATTGTTGCTATTGCTTTATATTTTCTGACACTTTGTTTTAGTGCCTTTGCCCGTTTGCCTTCCGGAAGTCTAGTCCACTACTTCTGCTACAAACAATACTTCGCGCCTAAATCATGACAGAGTTATATGAAGATTTTTTGATCCCAGAATATTGCTCAAACTATTTTATTCGGAAGTCAGATCTCACCTGATGAAAATTTTATTTGGACGTATGAGTTATGTCACTGTTTCACGACAGTACATTTAGAGAGGCTGTGTCACTGAACAGTTATTTGACATCCAAGAATGACTAAGGGACCATTCTTTTACCGAGCTGAATGGACAAGTCTAATTTTGGTTCGATGTTCAGGAATGGGTACGGGGCAGAACGGTTCAAAAATGATGCTGCTTAATTTTAAAACAAGGTCATTCGCTACTATCAAGAGTACATAATAGGAAGAGTATGACACTCTTCCTATTATGCCTACGGGCGTGCGTCGAATGCGGTGCGTGAAATAGCCCGTTTATGTGCGGTTTTGAGGGGGGGGGGTACCCCCCATCAACTGAAAACCCGGTACTCAACTGAGGGGGGGGTACCCCCTACTTAGTTCGATACCCCGTGCTCAACTGAGGGGGGGGGTACCCCCCCTCAACTCAGTACCCCGTCTTGCTTCAGTTGAGGGGGGGGGGGTACCCCCCTCATTTCAAGATACTAACAAAGACCTTCGTTGATGTGCTGAACTGAGGGGGGGGTACCCCCCCCCACAACTGAAGACGGGGTACTGAACTGAGGGGGGGGGTAGCGCAAGGTCTTTGTTAGTGTCTTGAAATGAGGTGGGGTACCCCCTCTCAACTGAAGACGGGGTACTGAGTTGAGGGGGGTACCCCCCTCAGTTGAGCACGGGGTATCGAACTGAGTAGGGGGTACCCCCCCCCCTCAGTTGAGTACCGGGTCTTCAGTTGAGGGGGGAGTACCCCCCCCCACCCTCAAAACCGTACATAAACGGGCTATTTCGCACTCCGCATTGGACGCACGCCCGTAGGCATGATAGGAAGAGTGTCATACTCTTCCTATTATGTATTCTTGCTACTATCAAAAAGGTTGAACTTGAATGTTTACCCTTAACATGCGTAAAGTCCGATAAAGGGATGATTTCTTAGTCATATCAAGAGCAGAGATGCACGGGGGAAAGCGACGAGGGGGGGGGTGCTCGACCCCTGGCGGAAGGGGGGGTGGTCCCTAGTTTTGGCCATTTTTCGGCGACAGCCGAAAATTTTTCAGAATTTTTCGATTTTCAACTCATTTTTGGGGTACTTTTTTGGCCGCAGGCGAAAATTTTTTGCAATTCAATTTTTTACGCATTTTTGGTGCACTTTCTTGGCCATTAGAAGGGGGGTGGGGGGTTGAGGGGGGTGGGTGCCGACCCCCCTCAGGGGGGGTGGATACCCCCCTACCCCCCCTATGTGCATCTATGATCAAGAGTACATAAATAGGGAAGAGTATGACAAATTGACCCAAATTTTTTTCTGGGGGCTGCCGCCCCCGAACCCCTGCAACCTTGTAGTTCAGTGTTTCTTGCTTTTGTGTTCCATTAAAGAGTGTGCGTGTGTATATGGGTATATGGGTGCATTGCACACTATTTATTTGCTTAATACACTGTTCAATGTATCTTTTTGGCTGTTTTATCGTAACGAAAATTACTTTTTTAGTAAATTTGCGGCTCGTAATGTCTAAAATCTTCTAAAAGTTTTAAAATGTGCTAGCTTTTGGACTCTTGTGAGTCCAGCAGTTTTGTAATGTTCGGTCTTTTGAGCTCCAATTTTACGTTCGATGCTGCTCTGGTCAAAAAAATAGCGTCGTTTTTGAACGAAATATGCTAATATGTGTCGCTTTTGCGTTAAAATTGTAATTGAGTACATTTTAACACATTTCAAAAATTCGAAAAGTCATTCCCCCCCCGAAATTTTTTCCTGGCTACGCCACTGGCCGGAACGATGCTCCGGCCGAATTAGCCCTTTAATGCCTTGACTTTCGAATCAAGACGAATCAAGGATATGTGTTGATTTCAGGGTGGTACGCCTCCCCCCCCCCTGAATCAAGGCGAAGGGCCATTTCGGTTGGAGCATCGTTACGGCCGATTAGATAGAATAGGGAAGAGTGTCATATTCTTCCCTCTTAGTATTATGTACATACTCTGGTCATACATAAACTATTGTGTTTTTACTGTGAAATTTAAATGTTAATTTAAATAAATTTTAATTAAAATGCAAAGTCTAGTAAATACTACACTTAAGGTGGTAGTTTCGTAAGTGCAGTTTTTGTCGCGATTCGCTCTAACCAACAGCTAACTTTATGAAATTTGGCACACATATGAGGCACTTTTAGGCAAACATATGGGCAAATTATTTGTTCTTTATAATTAGTTACACTATAGTTATAACAAAAAAGTAGTGTTTTTTGACATTTTTTGGCTATTTTTACAATATTTCGTAATTTTTAAATAACTTTTTCTTAAAAACAGTATTGATTTTCACCAAATTAAAAAAAGGAATCTAGATATTTTACTTAAGATCAGTTTGGAACGTTAAAACGCAATTTTAACTGCAACTGTTTTCAGGAAATAGACACTTTCTGAATTTAACTCCGATTTTCACTTTAAAATGATGTGATGTAAAATTTAAGCTACGCATATCTTCACCAAACTCGGCACCAAACTAGATAAAGTTGTACTACAGTGTTGTGTCAAAACTCATGTTACCAACTGTTATATAACCAGGGTTATGAGCTCTGAAGTGTATCACCTCCATTTTTGACAAAAAACGCTCGAAAATACGTGACAAGACGTGATGTTTTATATTCGTTTTACCTAGCTTCCGTATTGTCGTTTGAATGTATTAGCGGTCATATTGGAAGACAATAGGTCACTTTAGACTATGGTGGTGGAATTTATTGCCATGGTTGCCATGGCAACGCATACGAGTTCATTTTACTGAAGGATACGTCATGTACTCGAAAGTGTCAATTTGCTGATTATGTGTGCAGTCTATATTCATAATATTTAACCAAAATGAAGAAAACTAAAATGTCTAGATTCCTTTTTTTGCAATTAATGATAGGCATTGTACTTTTTGTTTTCTTAAGCCATAAAGTTTTACGAAATTCAAAAAATTTCTGTTTTGAAGCTTACATTTAAAGTACTGAAGCAATTTGAAAACTTATATAAATGAAACTATGCATGTATTGAGACACCTACCAGCGAATTTAGACTAAATTGGAATTAAACTTCATCAAGTCATATTCTTTCTATAATCCAACATAGCGCAAAAACAGGAAAAAATGCAAAATTTGAGAGTTTTCACAGCGTCTTTTGGATAAACTGTCAAAATTGTCAACAAAACAAATACATGAGCTTACGGTACCATTTTTGTTCATTACAATGCAAAAAACCGCTAATAAATAGCTTCTAAGACAACCGAGTAACAGCTCATCAAAAAAAGCTGCACATACGAAACTACCACCTTAAACATCGTGCCTAACTCAAACCGCCTTTGGTTCCGTACTGTACACACTGTACTGCAGTTGAAACAACTTTTGTAGACATTGAAATATTGAGTCCTGATGATGTTAATTGTATTTTGTCATCCACAAAACTTCAGGGGTGAATTTCACAAAGGTGGTTTTACTAAACCACTGGTATAAAACCACTGGTGTTATGTACGTTTCGCATGATTAGCACAATTTCATTACAAAATATCGAATGATTCGTTACGAATTTCGTAGATTTTCTTAAACCATTGGTTTAGCGCAGTTGAAGTTTCAAACCTGCAGCGCAGCAGGTCTCTGTTCTGCTAAAATTTCAACTGAACTAAACCAATGGTTTAAGAAAATCCACAAAATTCGTAACGAATGCTGCAATATTTCATAATAAAGTTACATGCGAATCATGCAAAACGTACGTAAAACCAATGGTTTAGTAAAATCACCTTTGTGAAATCCACCTCAAGAGTTTTGACGGGTCCAGTTAAAAGCTGGTATTTTTTAAATGGATTTTAGTAGAAACGATAGGTACCTTTCGTTTGCTAACATCAAGAGTACATAATAGGAAGAGTATGACACTCTTCCTATTATGCCTACAGGCGTGCGTCCAATGCGCAGCGCGAAATAGCCCGTTTATGTACGGTTTTGAGGGGGGGGTACCCCCCTCATTTCAAGACACTGACAAAGTCTTTGCGCTACCCCCCCCCCCCTCAGTTCAGTACCCCGTCTTCAGTTGAGGGGGGGGGTACCCCCCCCCTCATTTCAGCACATCAACAAAAGTCCTTGTCTGTGTCTTGAAATGAGGGGGGACCCCCCCCCCCCCCCTCTACCCCCCCCCTCAACTGAAGACGGGGTACTGAGTTGCGGGGGGGGGTACCCCCCCCCCCTCAGTTGAGCACGGGGTATCGAACTGAGTAGGGGGTACCCCCCCCTCAGTTGAGTACGGGGTCTTCAGTTGAGGGGGGGTACCCCCCCCCCTCAAAACCGTACATAAACGGGCTATTTCGCGCTGCGCATTGGACGCACGCCCGTAGGTATAATAGGAAGAGTGTCATACTCTTAAGCTGAGGCTTAAGTTTATTGATAGATTTGGTGGGGTACACTATCTTTGAGTCGTCATTTTTCCCTGTCCTTTTGTACTGTTGTCTTTGTGCTTTGGTCCTTGTCCTTTTGTCTTTTTGTTTTTTGTGCGGAGATCCTACTGATTTTGCCCTGACGTTATTTTAGAAATTATTTTTGTCTTTTTGGGTCGTCCTGTGGTCCTTTTGAGAAGTACAACACTGGTTGACTTGTGAAAGTGTCCTTTTAGTCAATCAAATTCATTTACTTTTTTAACTGATGATATTATTATCGGCTGCTTCAATTGAATTTAAAGTTTATTATATTTTTTATTTGTCTGTTTTAGGTATGTAAGTTATGTTTTTTTAAAGTTTGTAGTACTTCAAATCTGAATATGATTTTCGAAGTGGTCGATAGGATGTTGCAATATCTTGCTGCGATTTAACAAAACATGCAAATTAATAAAAATCAAAAACAACAAGTTTCAAAAGACAACTTAAACTTCCCCGTTTTATCAAATTCGCAAGACCAAAACAGCAAAAAGGTACAACAAAACAACTGAAGCAGATAAAAAACGAGCACAACTCAAGCCAAACCAGTGTCTCATTGTCAGTTTGTCACATGACTTCAAACATTTCCTAAATAGTCTTTTTCTCCTATGAAAATGCACTTTTATCAATTTTACAAAAGGACGAGCGTAAATCAAAAATTTTCAAGAAGACAAAAGGACAAGAAAAAAACGAGAAAAGGACGACCAAAGTACAAAAGGACAATTATAAAAGGACGACAAAAAGACAGCTTCAAAAAGACAAAAGAAAATCACCAAAAGGACGTCAAATTTTCTTCAAAAGTACAAAGGACAAGAAGACAAAAATGAAAAGGACGAGCGTGAACCGGCCTGTACCCTGTGTACTTAACTATAAATTGTTTTTTGCTATAATGCAGTGTGAATTGATCTGAACATTGTAGTTCTAAGTCTGGCTCTCGCGTGAGAATGTCGAAACTGTTGTAATATATGCATAATATAGTCAAATTTTTTCTAGTGTTGCATGACCCTAAAACACGTTTTCTCAGCAAAAATTAGTATAAATGTGCTGAAGCGACTTTATTGTGTGGTTTAGCCTATGTGTACTGGTCACTGGACTATAAATAATAAATTATTAGAATGCATTGTGAATTTATCTGAATACCGTTGTTCTAAGTCTGGCTCTCGCATGGGAATATTGAAACTATTGTAATATATGCATAGTATATTCAAACTTTTCTACTAGTGTTGCATGACCATAAAACAAGGTTTCCCAGCAAAAAATAGTATAAATGTGCTGAAACAAATTTATTTCTCTTTTGGATCAGTTAAGTGATATTTTTGGATCCGCAAAGCGCCTTTGCAAACGCCGAAATGAACCTACACTTACTGGTTTTATTAGCAGTTGTTTTCGTCGACGACATATCGTGTGGAGCGGTGCCAAAAGTGAATAAAAAAGAAATAGTGGCGGTTGTAAAAGAATATGCGAAGACGACATCCTGCATGAAGATAAATTGTAGCGTGGAATTAAGCAAGACGGGCGGGGCTATAATGCTGGACATGCTGCACCAGAATTCCGGGAATGCCTCGGTGTTGGAAACTTGTGCAGCACTGGAGAATCTGAAGAGCTGTGTTGTGGACAAGTGTGAAGATGTGGACAAGATGAAAGGGTCAGCGCAGCAACGATGGAGCAAGCTGAAACCTGTTCTCATGGGCGGGAAAATATCTTGTGATGGGGAAGATAAGGCTAAACCGACACGCCGGCGTCTTCTTAATTTTTGTTTAAAGATTTGATATGTATCCGTGGACTCCGTGGACCTCCTTATAATAGTCCAGGAGTTATTAGTTACGAGTACCCTTATTTTATTAATTCATTTTAATATTAAATGACTCTATTTAAAATACTTTTGATATTAAAAATTTTATTAATATTAAATTAAAAATAATGTGGAAAATATATTTATATTATTGGTGAACTAACTCACAATTGAGCTTTTACCGTTTCGGATAATCGGATTCTTGTAGTGGTTAGCACTCAGGACTTAAAATTCCAGCAATCCCTAGTTCTATCTGCTGAGACCTCCAGAGAGGGGGGCATGAAAATTATGGTAAAATCCGTAGAAGTGGTTAAAATTCGTGAAAGTAATTGCTTGTTTTGTTATTTGGTTTTATTTTGTTATGCGATCAGCTGAAATTGTTGAACGGTTTTCCTTTTCTGAATCGGGGCGCCAAAGCCGAATTTAAAATTTAAAATCTCAAGTGTTTACAAATGTAAAGTCGAAATTGTTGTCGAACGCACAGTTGAAAATTGAAAGATTGAACCAAAACTAAAAACGATCTGGGAAGACTTAGGCAAATTCCTCGGGAATTGTTTTGCGATTTAGTATGCTGTGTTTAAGCTTTTTCTACCGGAGATTACGCCAAAATTTTAGGGACTTGTGTTTTATTTGCTGTACTGGTTATTGTGTTTGTACTTGTTGTTATAATTGCTTTTCATCGTCCTAAATTGTGTCACCATGTTTTATCTCGAAATTGTTACGTATTTTTATGTTTCGTATTGAAAATATTTGCAGTGGAAATGTCCACATCGCCAGCACCGGTCCTAGCGTTGTGTATCAGAGTTGCCGAGACGTCACCTCTGCACAGGGGGGCACCTGTTGTGATCGGCCGGACCGGCACTGTACGAGGTTGACATTTCCACGATGAGAAATAGTCTCTTTATACTCTAAATTCACACAATTACCGCGCGCACATCAAAAACGCAATTTGGCAATGTTTGTTTCATTATTTTACAGCTTCTTTTTCGTGTACTGATCACGTGAGGCAATGGTTTTGCATTGCTTTGCTGATGCAATAAGTGCCACGTGGCAGCAAGCCAAGCCAGGAGCTAAAGTTTCTCCATCATGTTTACAGAAATTATAAGATCTACTTTTTAAATTCTGAAGTTGCACATTGCCGAATTGTTGGAAAATTACACGCACACAGTAGGGCTCTTTTATTTGCTATTGTACAGTAACGGGGCTGAACTCTGATAGTTTCCCAAATTGACTTCGTTCTAGCTTTCGCTTCCTTTAGTGTAGACCCCAGGCTTGTCCGACGAGTACGGTCGGTTTTTCCCCTCTCTCTCCCGACAGCCAAAATTCATCAGGATGGGTATGTTTTGTACGTAAAACGTAGGGAAATATTTTGAGGCGCTTGGCGCATTTTATTACTTTTGTGAGTTCTCCCCCTCATGTTTTGTCCCTAAATTTCTGCCCACTGTTCTGTTTTTGATATTCCGTCTGCCCCGTGTCAGTAAATTGCTACCTTTTATGCTGTTGTGCCGTAAGGCTAGCCTAGCGTAGTCTAGTGAGTTAGTTGCCGGCCGTAGTCAGGCCGTGTAGGCTTTGTGGTTCCCCCATCCGCCTGTGGTGGAACGGCCCTGTCCGTTGAGTGTTTTTCCAGGCGACTGATCCGTAAAACCTAGCTCGAAGCTAGGCGTTATTCTCTGAACTGGAAACTTAGGCAGCGGTCAAATTCTTCACTAGCGCTCTGCGCACTTTTCTATCGACTCCATTAGTCCCCCAGTTCAGGGTGTAACACTAACAAAAACATTTATTTAGAACATAAAGCTTCACAACTTCACATCAAAGGCAAATAATTACTCGATATGTTAACATACAAAATTAATAAAAAAATTAGTAAAATAATAAACAATATTTTCTAGTTTTTACTTGTTATGCTCAAACAATATACTGTTATTTTCAAAATGGAGAAATCTATATTATGTAGTATTAAGGTCTATAATAGTATTAAGGCATGTTTTAACAATAAAGAATGAAGAATACCTAATACCCTAGAATAGCCGTAGAATAGAAAGAATCACAGCCGTCGGTCCATTTTAGACTACGAAATAACGAAGAAACCTAACACCACAAGAGCAGTACTTTTTATGCACTGGCTATGAATTGGAGTTTCGCATTTTTGCCGCTATAACAGACATACGGCTGTAAGTATGAATCGCCCCCCAGTTGATGCAGAAATCTTGGTTTGCTTTCCAAATCAGCAGACTAGCTCAGAGTCTACTACCCCACAGCCTTTGGGGCAGCCTTCCGAGACACTGTGGCACTCTTGCCTCACTCCGCCGTCACAGGGTCGCCAGTCGATTCGGCAGCACATTTTCCCACGGCCACACTCGGCGCTGGACAAACATTCTGCCGGATTCCTCACACACTTGGCGTCGGGGGATTCGGAAACTCTATGATAGCCAGTTTTGCAGACGCACTGTTTATAGGCAAAGTCGGGATGCAAAAGTCCGTCCGGGCGTCGACAAACCGAGTTTTGATCTTCGGCGCAGTCGCGATCGATTTCACAGGCGTGATTGGCGCGTTCGCATTGGCCTTGGTCGTGGAAGACGTGACGGTAGCCTTTGGCGCAGACGCAATGCTTGGACTTGGAGCCGTCAGAATTGACGCAACGGCTGTTGGCTTGTTGGCGCAGACAATCTCGATTTGAGCGACAAGGCGATCCGTACCAGTTCTGACTATCTTGCGTACTAACTTGACTGATGACACATAAGGCAGCAAGTAGCAGCAGATTTGTGAACGATTTCATGGTAGTGATTTAGTTAAGAATTAAGAAACTCTGAAAAACAATTAACCATATAAATACAATATTCATCACCAAGAAATGGGAACACAAGGGTCGATTCATATCGAAGCCGACAGTCGAATGTCTGGTCAGTGGTCAGCCGCCTAAGTGACGAAAAAACTGCGTTATTTATTTTTCATGCATCCATGTCTGGGTGTCGGTCTGGGGAGGGCTTGTCTCGGATTTTTTAAAATCTTAGGGGGGGGGGGGGGCTTGTCCCGACGCTTCGGGGGCTCGAACCGACAAAAACACAAAAAAATTCCAATTTTTGCCTAAAAGTGGGAAATTTTTTGCAAAACTTTTTTCGTTTTCTGCTCATTTCGGAAGCATTTTACAGTGAGCTGGGGCAATTTTTGAGTTCTTGCCCTCGGGCACTTTTTTGACATTCATAACGTATATGATCAGAATGTAGCGAGATTGCTTCGTAATTGCAGACATGCGGTTGTAAAATATGAGTCTTCGTTTCCTACGGGTCAAAACAGGTATGGTCTTTAACCTTACTTTGTCACGTCTATTTTGTTTAAAACATTTTGTTATTTGTCGGATATGAGCATACACGTAACGGGGTCGAAATGTTGGGGTGGGGGGCGGCTCCGGCTTAATTTTGGGGATCCTCGCCCCGCCCCCTGAATGGCCAAAAATACCCCAAATATTGCAAAGATTTTTAGAAACTTTTCAAAAAAAGTGCCATTGTTTACCATTTTTGCCCAAATTTTGGGGAGCTTCACCCTGGCCCCTTGATTGGGGGGGGGGGGTCCACCCTCGTGGTCAGGTTTGAAATTTATCTGGAAATAATTACAAGGAAAAGTAACTTTGAGGTATTGGCCACTGAATCAAGAAAGAGGAACTTTACATAACACAACACGTTATGCAGAAGTTTTGTATCACGGACTGTTTTGGTGTGGTTTTTCATTAGTTTAAATAGCAGCAAAAACTGGAATACCTAATAAACACACGTGAGCGACATTAAACCACACAAACAAGATTTTTAACTGTCAAAACTTGTTGATTGCAAAAAATTTTACAGTACAGGTAAACAAAATCTAGATGGATGGATAGGTAAACCAAAAGTTTTGCCATTTGCGTCATTCAATGGAATTATCAATTTCATGCAGCCATTGAATTTAAAATTTTTTGTTGGTGTTCCAAATTGTTTACAAGTTGTTAAAAAGGGTTTTAGATGAATCACTAATTTAAACATACTGGTTGCGCTGAAACTAATCGGAAGTTGTTTGTGATTCGAATTTTTATCAAAACTGAAGCTCAACTGATCGTGGGCCTAAATTGCTACCATTATAATATACGTCTCCGCGTTACTCATAGGATAAATTAAATTAAGATAAAATTAAAATTTAGACTAAATCTAAATTCCGACAAGGCCATAACACTACTTCAAGATAATGCTTTGGGTCATATCTGTCCGCAAGCCCGACCTGTGGTGTTACAATATATATGGCCAAGAGTACATAATAGGAAGAGTATGACACACTTCCTATTATGCCTAGCACCGCGCGTCCAATGCGCAGCGCGAAATAGGCCTTTTATGTACGGTTTTGAGGGGGGGGGGTACCCCCCCCCTCAACTGAAGACCCCGTACTCAACTGAGGGGGGGGGGGTACCCCCTACTCAGTTCGATACCCCGTGCTCAACTGAGGGGGGGGTACCCCCCCCCTCAACTCAGCACCCCGTCTTCAGTTGAGGGGGGGTACCCCCCCCTCATTTCAAGACACTGACAAAGTCTTTGCGCTACCCCCCCCTCAGTTCAGTACCCCGTCTTCAGTTGAGGGGGGGGGGTACCCCCCCCTCAGTTCAGCACATCAACAAAAGTCCTTGTCAGTGTCTTGAAATGAGGGGGGGGGTACCCCCCCCCCCTCAAAACCGTACATAAACGGGCTATTTCGCGCTGCGCATTGGACGCACGCCCGTAGGCATATTAGGAAGAGTGTCATACTCTTCCTATTATGTACTCTTGATATGGCGTATCGACTCATACGCGTGCGTAAATTTTCAATACGTATGCAGGTATGCTGAATGCACACTGAATCTGAAAGCACACCTTTCATGCCAACTTAAAAACTGGCAAAGGTGCTATTGGTCATTGCACTGGCGATATTAGTCCTTAATCCTCATATTATCCTCTTGCATTAAAGCGTTCATGCGCTTGGCGCTTCACGTGACAGTGCGTATAA
>JASANF010002392.1:0-18073 GCA_030248245.1 Trissonchulus sp. WLG1_4 | reverse complement strand
AAACTTTATTTACAGTCGTTAATGCATGAGGACGAACTCGTTTAAGCACTACGACATGTCAATAATTAGTTTAATTATGGATTTTGTATATTTTTATGCACTCATGGCAGGTTTCGGCTGTTCTGGCACAGTCCGATAAGTTATTCCAAAATATAGTGCAAATGACTTGAAATGATTTATGCATATATTCTGTATGGCATTTTGGCATAATAAGCTTGTAGTTTGTTCTGGCCGCATATGGACTGACGCTGAAGTTGAATAACGTTGCCAGGCATCTTGGTCTTTCATTGCGAATTGCTTCGTAGCTTATTTTCAGTGAGTGTACCAAACGGCGCTCATGTAAGCTTTGTAGACCTATTGAAGAGGTGCGAGTAGACCACGGAAGTCGCAGAAGCTGTCGAATAGCAATCGTTTGAAACTTTTCAAGTCTTTGTAGTTCCGTAATTTTGCCACTTAACAGAACTCCGGGGCAATATTCCAAATGGCAACGGACATATATATTATAAAGAGCAACTAACTGCTTTGCGGTCAATAGGTTTCTTACAAATCGCAATCTTGCCAGCGCCGCAGCTGCCCGTTGTATCATGCCAGACACCTGACATGTCATTCTGAGGTCATGTTGTAACGTCCATCCTAGCAATTTTATTGTTTCGGAAGATTGTATCGTTTGACCGGCTAGCTCTATTGAGCAGGATATGAATTTCTGACGTGCATGTATAATAAATTGTGTCTTGGACACATTTAATGTTAGCAAATTTTCAGCCATATATCTTTGTATTAGTTTAAAGTTATTTTGGAGTTTACCGATTACAGTTTGAACGTCGGCTCCTCTGTTGAAAATGGTAGTATCATCTGCGTATCGTAATACGGAAAGCGACGGGTAATTCCAAGTCAAATCGGCATAAAAAATGTTAAAAAGGAAAGGGGATAATGCAGATCCTTGTGGTAGACCAACTAAGACGTTTCGTAATCTCGATTTAGTCGTATTAATTTGTACATATTGGGTTCGATTTGAGAGAAATGATTTCATGAGTTGCAAGGCATTGATTGTCAGGCCAAATGCAGCTAGCTTTGCTGTGAGCAGCTCGTGATTAATGGAGTCGTACGCTTTTGCTAAATCGAGGCTGAGTAATCCTAGCAGCTGATTGTTGTCCAATGTTTGGCGACAATGTGCTGTTAGCGACAATAAGGCTGTTTCGCAGCTGTAGCCGCTTCGAAACCCATGCATATCGTCTGGAAGATGTTTCTGAAAGTGGGCAACTAGTTGTTTTAATATCAAACTTTCAAAACATTTGGCTATGGTTGGTAAAACTGATATAGGGCGATAGTTTCTTTTGTTAGTTCTATCACCCTTTTTAAATACTGGGGTGATCTTTGCTATTTTAAAGTTGTCTGGAATACTGTTAGTGAGAACAAAATGATTGAAGAGGTCTGCTAGCGGTATATAAAGCTGGTATTTTAAACTTCGGAGTAGTTTCGGGCTAATATCATCTGCGCCGGTTGCTTTATTACAGTCTAACGTTTTTAGTGACTGTAGAACTTCCGAATCAGTGAAAAATTTGAAGTTAAATTTGGGAAAGTTTTTTGCTTCGATGCATTTGACTGCAGTGTGACTTTTTGTGAAATCCGAACTTATATTGACGATTGGGATGGCTTCCGTAGTCAAATATTTATTCAGTTTTTCCACGATGTCAGACTCTTCTTTAACCACTTCCGTATTTTCAACCAAGCAGCTTATTGATGTAGAGCCTTTTGAGTTACCGAGACCTGTGATTCTTTGTAAGTTTCGATGAAATGATTTGGCAAAGCCTTTTTTCTTTGAAATTTCATTATTCAGGAGGTTAGCCAGCTTTTCACGTTTTAGTTTTGTAACATAATTCCGTTGTGTTTTGAAACGTGAAAGATTGCTTTCATTCTTGGGCAGTTTAGACAGTCTGTCTCTTTTGTAAATTTCTTTTTTCAGTTCTTCATCTAGCCATAGTGGTTTAGGTTTTTGTCTTGTAACAGTTTTTGTTGTCGTATGTTTGTGTAGAATGTTGGTAAAGATAGAAAACCATTGTGCGTATACTTCATTTGAATTTAAATTTAAGTCTCTTTGGTAAGTCCAGTATATGTTAGACCATGCTGCTGAAGTTAGATCTTGTTTTATTTTATCCATGCTTGATTTTGAAAATTTTCTATATCTAAATTTGTAGGGCAACTGCCTACGAGTTTTGCATATGTATTCTGTATAACAAAGCAAGTGATCTGATGCCGTGGAATGGATCACGCTGGTATTAGTATAATCTTGAGGAGCTGTACTTAGAATCACATCCAAACTTTTACCAGAAGCAGGTCTAGTCATCGAACTTATTAGATTTTTTAATGCAAAATTGTTACAGTAAACTTGCATGGGTGCTGTATGAGAAGTAGATACTTTCAGCGTATCCGAGTTCATATCACCAACAACAAGTATGTTTTTTGTGTATGATAGTATCGTTGCCGTGGCTTTAGTGAGCGATTCGAAGTAGTTTTGAAGATTAACATTAGGGGGTCGATATGTAACAATTAAGCCAAAATAAGATTGATAATGTTGTACTTTAAC
Source organism: Trissonchulus sp. WLG1_4 (assembly GCA_030248245.1). Taxonomy (NCBI): domain Eukaryota; kingdom Metazoa; phylum Nematoda; class Enoplea; order Enoplida; family Ironidae; genus Trissonchulus; species Trissonchulus sp. WLG1_4. The sequence goes on along the minus strand of JASANF010002392.1, from coordinate 15,489 downwards.
GGTTAAGTGTTCGAAATTTGGGTCTTCAGCACAAGAAATTCTTTCTAATTTGATTGCCCGACGATAATAAATTAGAATACCACCACCGTGATTATGTCCTCTATCACGTCTGAACAAGTTATAATCCGACAGGGTCACTTGTTTGTTTTTTATAAAATTGGTCAGTCTTGATTCAGTAATGCAAATAATGTCAGGGTTATAATCCGAGCAAACAAGTTCGAGTTCGGGCATTTTTGATCTAACCCCATTGATGTTCCAGTGACAGATTTTAATTACTTGCATTGTTTGAATTACGGTGAGGTCTTGGTTTAAACCAACGTCTGCATCTCACGTTCATGGGCCAGAACTCAGGGTTGTAGACTTTTTCCAAGTCGGTCATGGAAATTGTTAGGTGAAAACTTTTCAATTCATAATCAGACTTAGACGTTGTCTCAATGTTGCGGACAGTAACTCCGTTCGTTTGGCAGTATTGTGTGATAATGTTTTCTCCACAATCGGCTGAGACACGGTAAACAAATATATCTGCAGATTCACTAACTCCAAAAAAGTTATCACTTTTGCCTTTGCCAACGGTTACTTTTCGATTTTTCCTATTTACTGTGACAAAATTATCGTCATTTGCGTCAATTTCTTCAGTGTGTGAAGACGGATGTCTTTTGTAAATTTTCGTGTCAGATTGATTACGACTAGTACTGGGCATTGATGGGTGTTGCTGAGCATGCACGACATCACTTTTTTTGGCAAATAGCGATTTATCAGTGCCCGCTGCAGCCTTTGCATAGGTTTTTTGCGGTAATGCGGTGGCATATTGGTGCGTTTTGAGTGATTTTCGTAAATAATCAATTTCTTGACGTCTAGCTAGCGACTGCCGTTCTAAACGGCTGGTTTTAGCTTTTTCTGCTCGAAAATCCATTTCTAGTTTGGTTAGCCTAGATTCAAAATCACCGTCATGGTCATGCTCTTCAGGTGAAGACTGACTGGCTGACTTCACATAAGAGCTTTTCTCTAAAGAAGGAAAAAGCACACGAATACCTTCAAGAACAGTGCGAAAAGCATCGACCATTCTCTCTTTGTCCTCACCGACAAAAGCGGCCATGGTTTCTTCTCCACAGATGCCCTCTAAGGCGTCTTCGAACGATAAATCCGGGCACCATACCTCTGATAGGTCAGCGGTTTCACGCAAAAAAGAAACCTTCCAATGGTCGTTTTTTGCAGCACATTTATCCTTGTTTATAGGATCACGAGATGTTGTATAGCAGCTCGTATCTCCCATGCTCGTATACAGATCGCGTATCGGAAATAATAGCGTTTTTGCCAGTTCAAGCCCCAAAACATCGGGTCAAGCCCCCACAGATCGAGACACCGTGTACATGTATGGACTAAAGTAGCTAATATTGGCTAAAAAGAACTAAGAGCTCGGAAAAGCTGTTACATCACTCTGCAGCGGGCACATTAGGTTGAAAATATGATCAAAGCAGAAAAATTTAATTTTAAACTCAAGGATTTATACCCAAAATTTTTGACCCGACCGGCACGACCCGCGGGTTGGAAAATCTCAACCCGACCCGACCAGACCCGACCCGCACCAACCCGACCCGATTGCGAACTCTACTATACAGGATAAAGACTGACTGACAATTTTTACCCGATTGGCCAAAAAGCAACGATTTCGACATTTTTTATTTAAATTTATGGAGCCGTCCTGAGAATTTTGTGTATTTTTTCACAATTTTCACAATCGATGTTCAGCCGTACCGTAAAGAAATTTCAGAAGATCCGGCCAATGACCAAGTTAGGTCTGAAAATGCTAACATTTTGAAATGTTTATTTTCTTAATTATGTCACCTCCGTCTCCGACCCCTATTGTACTGTCCATTAGTGTTACATGCAGTCGGTGTGATGATACATGAAAGAAAATGTGTCCCATTTACAGTCAGTAGAAACATCAAGTCAGAAAGTTCACGAGTCCGGGACTACTGGATCAAAAAAGTCGGAGAAATGTTCACTTTGTAGGCCAAATTTGGTCAGTTGGGGACGTATCGGAAATGTTTTCCGACTAAACCACAAAAAATCAGCGCATCGACCTTACGAGTTCACCTCCACTGCGTCAAATTTTTTTCGCAATTTTGCGAAAAGATTTGAAATTTTTTTCGCAATTGCGAACGTTTTTGCGCAAAAAAACCCAGACTGGTATTGTAATAAATAATGCAGTATGCTGATAGTTTTTGGTTTTTGCAACAGATTATATTAGATATATTACTATAAGCAAGAGTGCATAATAAGAAGAGTGTGACACTGGGCCAATTCCTGGCAGGGGTCGGAATTACAACCTGCGACCATTAACTCCAAAAACAGGCCACGAATTGGACCATAGTACCACCCCCACAAACTGGACCCCGGTGCAAAACGTGGCAGGGGTACCCCCCCCCACAAACCCGACCCCGGTCCAAAACGTGGGGGGGGTACCCCCCCCCCCCACAAATCAGACCCTAGTGGTCAAAACGTGGGGGGGGGTACCCCCCCCACGAATTGGACCCCGGTCCAAATCTTGGGGGGGCTACCCCCCCGCAATTGGACCCCGGTCCAAAACGTGGGGGGGGGGTACCCCCCCACGTTTTGGACCCCGGTCTGAAAATGGACCCTAGTGCCAAATCAGCCAATCAAATCGCTCCGAAGTCAGTTTTTCAGCCAATTGCAGCCATGTTGGAATTATTTCAAGCCAATCAGGGTGGGCACATGTTTTGATCAGGTAATTGTTTCTCGGTGCCATTTTCATTGTTTTTTTGTTGTTATTGTGGTGAGGTTGGGGTTGGGCTGCTCCGCTACTGTTTTGCGTGTTCAACAATGCTTGCCCAAAGTTGGATTAATTTTTGAAAGGTTAGTTTTTTTATTCTCGAAAATTCGACCCCTAGGGGGGGTACCCTGAGGGGGGTCCAGGAGGTGCTAGGCAAAACTGGACCTCGGATTCGTGTTCAGGGGCCCAAACTACCCCGAAAAGCATCAAAATCTCAATTTCGAAAATTTGACCCCTTAGGACCCCCTACGAGTAAGGTTCCCTGAGTTGGTCATAGGGTGCCCAGGAAGCTCCTAGACAAAAATTGACCCCAGATTTGTGTTCAGGGGCCCAAATTACCCCTAAAAACACCAAAATCCCAATTTCAAAAATTTGACCCCTGAGGACCCCCTAGGAGGGGTCCCCCCGGGGGGGGGGTCACTGGGGGGTCCAGGGTGCTCCTAGGTAAAAACCAACCCCAGATTCGGAATCAGCGACCCAAATTACCCCAAGAAAAACAATTTGTATCCAATTCCAAGAGCAAACATTTTTTCAAGTTCACAAGGGTCCCCCCCCTTGCTGTTTGAGATTTTCAGAAAATCCAAAAATTTGCAGGGGTCGGCAACCCAACCAGCCAAAAAGTGAGGTTGAGTAGCCCCAACAAATTTACCTGATCAAAACATGTGCCCACCCTGATTGGCTTGAAATAATTCCAACATGGCTGCAATTGGCTGAAAAACTGACTTCGGAGCGATTTGATTGGCTGATTTGGCACTAGGGTCCATTTTCAGACCGGGGTCCAAAACGTGGGGGGGGTACCCCCCCCACGTTTTGGACCGGGGGCCCAATTTTGGGGGGGGGACCCCCCCCCAGATTTGGACCGGGGTCCAATTCGTGGGGGGGGTACCCCCCCCCACGTTTTGACCACTAGGGTCTGATTTGTGGGGGGGGTACCCCCCCCACGTTTTGGACCGGGGTCGGGTTTGTGGGGGGGGTACCCCTGCCACGTTTTGGACCGGGGTCCAGTTTGTGGGGGTGGTACTATGGTCCAATTCGTGGCCTGTTTTTGGAGTTAATGGTCGCAGGTTGTAATTCCGACCCCTGCCAGGAATTGGCCCAGTGTCACACTCTTCTTATTATGCACTCTTGCTATAAGTTTTGGTTTCAAACCTATAAAGTTGAAAAACTAATTTGATTAATTTTTTTCTAATTTTAAGATTTTTTCGAGCTTCTGTTTTTGACGGAGTTTCTAATGACTATTGTTTTGTATGCCTGTTCACTATTGTAATAACTACTGAAAATGTCCTTATCAATGTAATTAAACAACAATAATAACCTTTCTACTGGCTTCAAGTTGCAAGTTGTGACTGTTCAGTTCTAATGACTGGACTTGATTCAGGCACAAAATGAGTATTCTCTTAAGGTGGTAGTTACGTTTTCGAAGTTTTTGCAATAATTCAAAGGTTACTTGATCGAACCTAATCAAATTTGGCACGGACATTGCGAATGTAAATAGCAATATTTTCGCTAACTTTGACATTGATTCAAACTTTTACGGCTAATTTATAGCTCAAAAACTGGATTTTTTTATGCATTTTTTGAGGGCTTACAAAATTGTATGCAAATTTTTGTGGCTCTTACACTACTTAGGAATTCCATTCAAAAAAGGTCTAACCCATTTTATTTCAAGATTATTTTCAGCTAAATTATGACATATTTCTGTTAGTCGTTCTAGGCGATCTGTTACTTTGAAGTTTTTTACCTCAATTCTGACTTCTCATGTCAATATCACAAAATAGCAATACCCACTTGGCACCATAATTCACATGTGTATAGTCCCTTATGCATCTAATATACCCGCAAAATTTGGTTAGCATATGTCACAGCAACCAAGAGCATCGGCAGTGTTTATAAACCCCTTCAAAAATTGCATATTTTTTTCAATCTCCTGAAACGTCATTTTTTAAACTTTTGCCGCCATTTTTTCAACGGGTACGGGCAAACTGTGCTTAATGTAATATTAGCTGACCCCAATGAGGCCCTATTTAACTAAATTTAAAAAATTTCAAAAATCTGTCAGTTGTGAGCACAATGAGTGATTTCAGTTGAAGTAACAAATATACTGTTTAGTTCATAAGAATGCAAGGAAAGCATACTTGACAGTAGCCAAATAAATTTGCCCTATACCTTTTTCGAATTGAGTGAAAAGGTTGATTATTTTTTTAGTTACAGCCTACCAAAGTCATAAAAATTGCCGTTTCTTGACTTTTTAGCAAAATTTGAGGCAAACTTTTGCTCACTGTAAAAATCTGCTAAATTATTACGTTTAGTTTAGCATACCAACACTTTTATAGCACATCAACGTACCTTTGGTATAAATTACTAGACTGTGTGCGGAATTTTTTTACCACAGTGAAGAAATAACGAAATACGTGAAAAAATGCATAAAATTGGGCTGATAAGCTTTACCAAAATAGTTGGCGTGCACAGTATGAGTAGCATCGACTCTTGAAAAAGTGTAATTATGTAAAAAAAGAAGTTGATTAATGATACGCAAAAGACCGCTTGTAACTTGACTTAGTCATTGCTACAAAATAGAGCATTGAAAAAAGCTGTGAAAACGTAACTACCACCTTAATGGTTGCTCAGCTTTACAAGTATTACAAGTATTGCAACAATTGTAAATGAAAATTCTGTCGATTCGTAATGAATTTCTATGACGAATTCGTAACGAGTCGCCTGAGTTTGCACTTACATTTGTTACAATGGATTAATGGAAAGACTAATAGAATGAGCAACAGGCCCCAAGGTATAGCGAAATGCGTATAGGGTCTGTAGATTACTATTATCCCCATAATTTTCATCGTTTTTTAGTGTACTAAATAGGAAATACTAATACAAACGTTCTACTAGTGCACGTTCTAGGGAACTGAATAGACTTGTGTGACATTGCCACTTTGATGTAAGTTTTGTTTGGCATTGGGTATATATCATGCGGCATGTCAATGACTATTTTAATGGAACCAAGCTGTGATTATTTTAGTCAGTATGTAATATGTATGGCATTATCGAGGTATGGCAAAATACTTAGAACTACCGACGTTTTATTTACCCAAGTTAGTTTTAATTACCCTAAATAGCCCTTTAACTCGGTGTGGATAAATTCATTAATATATGCAATACTGCAGGTATAATTTTCTTTTCGTGTTGGCCGTAAAGTATTTAAGCTGCGAGCCTGGCAATTTTTGTAGGCTCTGCGGCTGTCTCTGTTGAATTAGTTAATTTCGGTACAGTTGATTAAAAATCTGGGCTGCCAAAAATTCTGATAATATGGGCCCTTAATTATTGTATACCAAAAAAGGGATTGGTGATATGCAGAATTTTACGATCTGTTACTTGGCATGGCATAGTTATGTTCACTATGCAAAAATCTGCAGTTTAAAAGGCGAATAGGGGTATTGAAATTTATAAGTGCCCCCCCCCCCCATTTGGGATTTGGTCCCCCAGTTTCAGAACAGCAAAAACTTGCCAGGTTACTGATCTGAAGTTTTTCGAATATTTTCAATTTGCTTTGCCGTTTGATTGTCTTCATACGCTATCTAGAACCTTGAAATATCAGTGTCTGCATTGATCATTTATTTTGTCATAAGTTTGACTAATTTTTGTCAGCCGTGAAGCCGAACTCAGCCTCGCTAATTGTGATGATAAATGTCTGAGTTGCTGTATTTCAATAAAAAATAGCAGGAGGTTGGGCTGAACGTAAATCCTTCTAGTTTTTAGATTAAGCGTTTTAAGAATAATTATGATTGTCTCGGGAGTGTGGACTTTTTTTATTATTAAATTTATGTAGAAGGTCATTTTTATGTTTTTTGTGACTAGTACGACAAAAAGTCATATTCACTAATCAGGAAAGATGCTGATATATATATATATATATATATATATATAATATATATATAATATATATATATAATATATATTATTATAATTATATAATATTATTTCTGTTTTTTTGTCTTATTAAGTATATACATAATTAAATTTGGGTAGGCTGCTTCATAGACACACAGTTTGAGTATTCATAGCTTTATTGTCAACCGTACAGTAACTGGACAACTGTCTGACCCTTCCATAGATGGAATTCAGAAGAGCAGTCTTTAGCTGCTGAAGCGGAAGGTTTCGCAGTCTAGCTCTAACATGTGATCCTGTGGAATAGGTGTGTGATAAAGTTTTCATGTTTGTGGCTGTGACAGGTAGTCAGAAGGGGAATGTATCCATCCAAGCGGCAGTTTCCACATGAGAAGAACACGGGTCTATTTATTGACACTAGACCTTCGTTAGGTAGAGGCCCAAGCGCTCCGCCATCTGGCTTAGCCTGGTTTCTTTCCGATTAGCCTACATGACTAGGCCGCCTAGGCATACAGCCGGGCCTAATTTTCGAGTTTGTTGACTGGCATACACTTTGTTACCAGATAGTTGTTCATTCTTGCTCGTAAGTATATACGTTTGTACATAGCGTTATATATGTTTACTTAAATAATAAAAATATCTAAATAGTTGAGTTTTATGTAGTAAGATTGCAAAAGTGTAGATGTTACTACAAGAGGACCTAAGAAGACTGCACATTTCAGCGATTTTACATTTACTGTTGTTACGAAATAATAAATTTGCGTTGAAGTCTTATTTTTATAAATCAGTGGGGCCACTTTGTCATAAGATCTACACCTCGTGAAATTAGACCAATTTGTTTATGATGTTAGTTAGGGTTGATGCCTGGTTTAATTAGGTAATCTACTGAAATTTTGTTGCCAAAACGGGCTAGTAACCAACATGCATAGAATAGTGGATAATTGCTACTGGCAGTTTGTGGTCAATTAGGTTATTAGAAAATTAAATTAATCATTCAAATAAGCTCTATGGGTTAAATTTATTGTTGTAATTTCCCAAATTGTTGTATTAGCCAGCTGTTTCGACGAATTTTTTCATTATTTATGCTTTTTTATAATTTTTTATATGTTTTTCTGTACCCATTTTGGCTTTTTCAACTTGTTTTGTGAAACAGTATGCTGATGTTTGCAAACAAATTGCTGCTTTGTGTTACTTTTTACTTTTTACTTTTGGTCAAAAGTAAAAAGTAGAAACGAGTTCTATGTACTTTTTACTTTTTTACTTTTGCAATCTAGCTAATCAGAATGCTCTAATAGAAGCTCCACCTATTGAGCTTCAATTTTATTGGTTAGATTTGCATTTGACATACAACTGCGCCAAATTCATCCAATTGGATGCGACATGCCTTAAGTAAAAAGTAAGCCTGTGTGAACACTTTTTCAAAAGTAAAAAGTATAAAGTAAAAAGTAAAAAGTAAGTCTGTGTGAACCGGGCCTAATAACTGTAAAGTGGCGTGGCACCCTACTGGTAACCTAATTTTTATTGGAGGTATAACTATTTGTCTACTTTTCTCTGTGTTTTAGTTTTTTTCGCGTATGTTGTGTATTTATGCGTTTACTATTTTACAATAATTTAACTCCTATTAATATTAGTTTGTTAATTTTTTTAGATTGTCAATACTAAGCGGTATTTTTATTATTTACCTTACAAAAAATACAAAAATAAATACAGAATAAATAAAGAAATACAAAATACATACAACAAATACAGAAATACAAAAAATTCACATTGGTTTTGCCAAAGTCAGTTTTCATTATATATGTCTTAATAGTATTGATCATACTGCTTTTCGCATTAGTTCTGTAATTTCACTTATATTGTTTTTGTTTTAGGAGCATTCACTTGGCTGCTATTCTTACTTTTTAGTCACTGCCGTGAAGCTTTCGACACATCTTTAACTCAGGTACGCATCTGATCTGTAGATAAAACAAAGTTTACTTAGATATACTTAGAATAGGAATATAAAATTTTGGCCCAAGTCCTATATCCGGCACAATTTGGGCTATTTTCTGTTTATGTTGTACGTCACAAAGCAGGAAGTGCGAATTAGCACGAATCGATTACAATGACCGCTTGTGGCTTTGATGTGGAGAAAATTGGGTATGTTACAAATTATCGTAGCATCCTGTCTAAGGAATAAATTGGTGTTAAGAAAGTATCGATAGACAGTAACAAAATGTTACGGCCGACACTTCGATAAGCGACTTTAGTTAGCAGTGGATATTTAATTTCCTGTTCCACATAATTTGCTATTATCAGATATTCATTTGAAATTTATAACGCAGAATCAGTAATTCTGGCGATGTGAACAGAAATTGCGACTTATCAATTTTAAGTCACGCAGGTTGTCGCTTCTCTGGTATGCTTCTCTGGCAGACATACCTAGTCCTAACTCTATTTTTGTAAACGCATGTTTCCAACCCTAAGTGTTCCTAGTGACTTTTCCTGTTTGTATTTTCAAAAAAAACTTAATTGGTCGGCTTTGTGTTTTTCTATGTTTTATTCTTTATACGATTATGTTGCTGTTTCCATAAATTGTGACCACACATATGCAGGTGAAGGATTCTGGCGGGGGGGTATGCATGGGGGGGGCGCTACGCGATGGTTTTCTCTAATATTTGCCGATGTAGGGGGGGCACTTGCATCATACATCAGGGGCCAGTAAGCAGGACAGGATATTACTTGATAAGACCATACTAGAGGAGCAAAAGTTATCTTATACTTTCATAAATATTTCGAAATAATAAATAAAGCTGTTTGTAGGTATTTCATAGTGTTACTTACCTATCGTTCATGCTCCAGTTGTTAAGAACAATTACACCAAAATTAGTACACAATACGAATTGGGACTTTGTGTAGTTTTGAAAGCAAATTGTTAATATATTACTACTAACAAATATCCAGTAATTTTTTATTTTTGTCGTGGATAACTTACGAAAAATGTGTGAAGTATAATACTGACTTTTGCAAAAACAACCATTTTCTTGCTGTCTTTATGTCAGTTACGTAATCTTATAGTTTTCAGGCTATTTAATTATATACTTTTCCTGAGCTGTGAGCCTGTGACACGAATTTTCGTCTTAATACTCTATTAGCTTCCCAAATGAGTTTCTGTAATAATTTATTAGACTCATCAGCTGTGCTTGAAGACTTCGTGAGCTCTATGACTAGGTTTTGCATATAGAGTTTTTATGTTTTTGTTGCCATGCTTTGTGCTTTATCAGCAGCGTAACCATCAGAAGAAAGTAGTTGCATGTGATGAAGTATATAGTTGGAAAAAGTAACTTGAGCTGAAGCTAAGCTAAATCTAAAGCTTATATAGCTTCTGATTTATGAAACTTCTCTACCGTTGTGTAAACATTTTTGGGACCGTGCTTATAAGGACGCTCTACCAACTACGGAAGAGTCCCACAGAGATCCGAGTGTAAGAGTACATCAAGCAAGTTTGTTGAAATGGCGCTTGTAGTGGCGCAAAGTTAAATTATCAGCAATCGGTTTTCGTGTCGATTCATACTCGCAGCCTTATGTCCGTTGAGCTGGCAAAGATACAAAATGATTACGCTACAATTTGATCTTACACTATTAGAGACGTGATTACTTCGTTAATTTGCCGGCTAAACGGCATACGGCTGTAAGTAAGTATTAGTCCCTATTATGTACTCTTACTCGACCCTAACAAACTGACAGTAGAGAAGACCCAGGATTCTATCTTAACAAATATATTATTTTTTGAGCAAGCATATAAATTTTTTTCATCGAAAGCCACATTACATTTTGGTAGGCTTTCACTGCCGTTTCTTCAACTTAATTCCTTCTGTAATGTTTGAACTAGGAATTCTAAATAAAGGCCTCAAACAAGAACCTTCATTTACATTCTAAATACATACAAGCTGAGCCAAGAAATGTAAGAATATTCTCATCAAAATTCTCATTTCTGCTAGATATTGTAGCTGTAGGCTAATAAATAGCTAGTCTTACAGAAAACATGCTGTATTTTGACGATAAGACCTGAAGCCAGTCTCAATTTTGCCAATTAAGACATCTAATCCTCTTAATCCAGGAACCCAGAAAACACTTCAGGCCAAGTTAATCTGGATCAGTCAAGGGCGCGCGGCGGCATAAAAGTTAATTTGGTTCGGCACACGGGTTAGTTACCCTTGCCCTTGGCCACCGTATTGATTGCGCCTATACTCTTATTAGGCAATGAAAATTGTGGGGCTAAACGAAAACTTTAACAGCTACATGCGAGACATAGCGCAGGACTTGAAGTGGCTAATGGCTAGAGGCCAGGACTATTCACTCACGTCTAAGGATACTGACGTGCCCTTGCTAGAGTAAACGGTGCACTGTGCTATTCTTGATTACTTAGACGTAGGGCTGTTTATCTTGTCCGTACGGAAAATTTGTGAAACGTTTGAAATCTATACGACCAAGAGTACATAATAGTGTCTCACTCTTCATAGACTCTTCTATAAAGAGTGAGACACTATTATGTACTCTTGATACGACCAACATTACGAAATTAAGGCGTAGTCGGAACTCGGAACCACTCGGATAAAGTAGGACAGAGTACTGAAAATACACATATTGATTTCTTTCTATCATGTAATTCGGTTTAGACTGTTTAAATTGAACACATTTCCCAACAAATACATACAGTTCGTTTAGCACTGCCGCAGACATGCACTATAGCACTGCCGCAGACATGCACTAAAAAGTATAAGTCAGCTTAATTTTGTTTTTCCTTTAATAGAATTTTATAGTATAGTCGATTTATCATTACCTTCTGACTTTTGGGTATGCTTTATTCAAGGTAGCACAGTAGGTGCTATACGAGCACGTTCATCTATAAATCGGTGTTTACGTTGTTCAAGTTTGACTGAGTTTGTGACTGCCTTTATGTATGTCACACTGTCACCTTTTCAATTTCCCTTAATGTGCGTGCGTGAGCCTGTGAATGTTCTATGATCCTATTCTACCCATATTATTATATACCTGAGCAGTGAATTTCCCCAACCTGTAAGAAGGACCTTACTTAGGCGTAGGTAGGTGTGTTTTCTAGCTTATGTGTTCTCCGGGTTTCCTTTTCCCCAGTTTTCGATAAAACTTGATGAATGCACACGTTAGCTTAAGTTAAATAAATTAATGCCGTCGGCTGTATGCTGGATGATTTAGTATTCAGCCAGGGCACACGCACACAAACACGTATAAGGTCGAATAATTGGAACTAATTACATCTGAATCTAAGCTAACGGTCCTTGAAGTTCTGGCCAGACTTCTAGCTTTAAGTATCTGTTTATAGGGTTTTGACTATTTCTATCAGTGCCCACTTGCTCATAGGCCGTCATAAGCCTAGGCTTTGAGTTCCGTTTTACTTAAACTTCGTTTCACGGCAATAACCATGCTTCTCACTTCTCCGTAAGCTAAAAATGTCTCTAGTTTAGTTATCAGTTCGTATTAGTACCTTAAATTCATATATGAATCTTAAGGTCACTCTATTGGCAGAAACAGCAATTGCTAAAATAAATTTTTATCAGTTTTATCTTCCGAGCGGGTCTTATCGACCATCGAAGTTTTGTCCGTTTTCTTCAAGTACTAATGCTCTAGTAATAGTAGTTCCTTTTTAGTAAGTCACACAATAGACTGCTCTGACAAGTTCTTTCTGCAGCAGTAACAATGTTTTCACTGATTGTGGAATTTATTTGCATACGTAAAATTTAATTTTTAGTTTTTATGAATTATTTGATCGTTTTAGTTTTTCTTGCTTCCTTTTTTGTAGCCATTAAAGTATAATCATTAAAGTCAGTTAATTATTAGCAAGAGTACATAATAGTGTCTCACTCTATTTAGAAGAAGAGTGAGACACTCTCCTTTCTGCCTGCGTTAGGTATAGTGCAGGCAGATGCGCTTGTCAGTTCCAGGCCACATGTTGCCGTTTTGTGCAAACATGTGGCTGGCCAATCAACGCGTAGATTCTCTGCGAAACACACTTTAGTATAGAATCGCTGATGCGTTGATAAGCATTAAGATAGGAATAAAAGGTTACTAACTCATTATTTATTCAAAGTCTGCTTGCAACATCATTAAAAAAGGTTTGCAAATACCTTTGGGGATATTTTGGCAAACTTTCAGCGAAATTAATTGAAAAACTTTTGAGATATAAACTTTTCTCCATTTTAATGTACTCTTGTTATTAGTCAAATAATATTCTATTTTTGAATTCTTTGTAACCTTAGTGTATTACTTTTATGGAACCAGTATATATGTTATACATGCTAAGATATATCAACCTTATTTGGCATTTCACATGAGGGCAGATTTCGTGACACATTGCATGCAAGAAATTATGCCCTCGTGTGAAATGCATTAGGATTGATTTAGCAGTGTGTAGGTATGCGTTGCCACTAGCCATCAAGAATGTCCAAACTATCACGCAATTTTGACGGTCAGCAGCCCTTCCCAGATGGCACATAACCCCTTACGTTAGTAAGAAAGAATACTCAATAGTTTCACCACAAAGCCAGTTGCACAAAACGGAAGCAATCTCGTGTTGTGCTCCATAGGGTATCACATTGTGCTACACTGTGGGATACTGGGAACGGGACTGGGCGCCCTAAATATAAATAGCTTATCGTACTGTTTCTAAATGGGGCTTCAAGGGTCGATTCATACAGCCTATGTCCGTTCAACCAGCAAAATTACGAAATGATTACATACATCACATATATACTGATCTCATAAGCTGTTGATGGCGTGTTATCTAAACGGACATATGTAGACAGTCGAGTCAAATCCAGCCCGCGTTGCTGATATTCACATAATTTGGAGTTATTTTTTCACAACATAAAATTTATGAGTCATGACTCAGAAGACTAGCTGAGCTTTGGAGTGCAGTGTTTTCTACTACTGCAAAGTGTGAATATTATGGGTAGTTTTTATCGAACAGTGAATACCACGGCCCAGGGCAGTGTCCTGATACCACTTGACGCCTAATCCCTTATTTTGCGGCCAAGTATGAACGGACACTTGCTTTTAGCAATAACTAATTCTACTTATGAGCCTTTTCACAAATTAACTGGATTAGATTAACTAGATTAAATTCATAACTCACCATAGGATCAAGTTAAATACATATGCAGATGATATGGTTTAGTCGTTTTGCAAAGTTTTATAAACTTTATTTACTCAAGTTCGGCAATATGTGCATAATAAACAAAAATAAATTGGCTGATTTACCTATCATGACTTTTATCATTAGTTAATCTAATCTAATCCAGTTAATACAATTTATGAAAAGACCCTATAGCATTTTGATTAGGTAAAACTGAACGTATGTATTTATGCGGCCATATGTCGCTGTGACGCCTAAATTAGTTGTATTCTTGTTGTGTAGTATGTAGATTCACCTCCAAGCCAAACACATAGCGTAGAAGTCTGAGCTGAACTTTATTTATAATCAAGTTATCGTTCTTCACCAGAGTAGAACTACCTTCCTCCCTATTCCCCTATACGTACGGCTGGGGCCCGCTATGGACTACTGCCGAGGAAATTAAGACCTTTTTCGCCCCAACCTACGCGTTTTATATTTTCCTTTCAGACTGGAGGCTGGGGTCTTTTGGTTTGATTTGCTTGTAGAGCCATTTTCAGTATTTTTATTTCCTTTGCAGTCTGCCCTTTCAGAAGTTACGGACAGGTTTTGCTAAATGAACTAACTGATATTGCTGGCTTGATCTAGATTACTGTAGCTGGTGCTTTCGTTTCATTACTGGATTTTTCACATTGCAACAGTTCCATCATGCAGCAGGTAAGTCAATGGGCCTTCTCCAAAATTGGATTTAACGGATTAGATTTAAAATAATTTTGCTACCTAATAACACAGCACAAAATGAAAATAGCGGGCTGAAATTTCGCTCTACATGTCTTACATACATTATGTCGGTGTGTGCCAAGTTTCAGTAAATTACGTTAACTGACGAAATAATGTTAAATCTAATCCGATAAATCCAATTTTGGATAAGAAGACCCAATGTGAGGTTGAGGGTATAATTTAAGTACTTTTCAATGTGTTACCCAAAAAATCTTTGGAGCTTAGATTAGCTTTTTTGTTTATATTTATTTGTTTATAATATTTATCACATGATTTAAATATATAAAAATGCAGAATGTTGTTTTTTTATTTTCTTCAAACCGAACAAGCTTTATTGGTTATTTTAATTGTGTATCATACGCTGTGTTATGATTATGAACCAAGTGTAGACTATATATTTAAAAATAATGTCCCTATCTACTATCTAGCGAAACCACAGCCGTGGGAACGGTCACGGCAAAGTCAAGCCGTTAACCTGTATCAAGAGGAGACATTTAGCTTTTTGTTAATATTTAAGTTTAAATTTTAAAGTTTAAAATATTGTAATTTTTAAGTTTTATTAGCAGAATTAACTGTTTTCGCGACCTTGTTTTTTTGTTTGGTTGTTTTGGATGTCTTTTCTAGTTTTGAATGAAATTTGCTCTTGTCACCCTGAACGAAACTGTAGCGAATTTTTTAATTATGTATCTTTACCACAGACGAGTCAAAACGATGTAAAGGACTAGGGTAGGGGCACAATAGGAGATTGTCGCAGGGGGATCCTTGTAGCTGTAACGACAGTGGTAAAACTTTAGGCCACCTAACCACGGGAAAAAAGCACTGAAGTTTTAGAAGCCATGTAGGGTTACAATGGGCATAATTGTACTTATTTGGGTCACATGGTTTTGGGCCTTGAGTCATT
>JASANF010002391.1:0-73529 GCA_030248245.1 Trissonchulus sp. WLG1_4 | reverse complement strand
AGGGTTTTTTTTAGTCAAAAATGGCGTCATTTGCAGAAATGAAACTTAAAAATGACGTTCAGAAAATAAAAATGACGAAGCTTTGACGAAAGGTTTTGAGCAAATATTGACGCTGATTTGACCAAATTCGGCCTAAAAATTGAAAAAATCTCCAATTTTTTCTGGGGGCTGCCGCCCCCAGACCCCTGCAGTGGCTTACTCGTCTTCGTTATTAACTTTCATCAAAGCCTCTGCGTGTGTACACGAGTACATTTATATACCTATCTAGTGCACTATCTGATGTGACGTTCTGCTTCTGACGGGATTTGCATTTATATAATTAATTTCTCGGCTCGAAAAAATTTCTGATACGTCTTCATTTGACCAAGTTTGGCCTAAAAAGTGAAAAATTCTCCATTTTTGTTTTTGAGGGTTGTCGCTTTCAGACCCCGGCATTATTGTGGCTTAATGTTTTGGGTATGAGCTAAAAAATGTTAGCTCTGATGTTTTCGGTCGGCCAAATTATTGTGTTAAATTCTGCGGTTTTGCTGGGCCAAAACGTTAGCATTGGCGAAAATTTTTGAGAGTCTGCTAAAACTTTTTTGGTCGTTTTAGCCAATTTGCTAAATGGTATTCGGTTGATAAAAGATAAATACCGATAAGAAATAAATAAGGAAGAAAATTTTTTTATAACTCCAATTCACCAAATTATGTCCAAAATTAAAAAAACTTCCTATGCTACCTTTCCTACCTTTCCCTTTATTGCTACAAAAAATCTAAAGGTCATGCCCTCTCCGAATTCTTTCTATTTTATTTGACCGAAATCTTCGGCACATAGACGTACAACGGGGTCTGGGGGGCAAGCTCCCCCTAGACTTTTGATTCCGGGACAAGCAAACCCTCCTCATAGTTAAAAAAGGTGCCAGAAAACTCAAAAATTGCCCCTGATTGCTTTAAAAATGATCAAAAAGCTAAAAATGTATATACAAATTTTGAAAAAATTCCAATTTTTATGAGTTCAAGTCCCCAATATGTCGGACAAGACCCCCTAAAATTTGAAAAATCCGGGACAAGCCCCCCACCATCCCATCGGTCTACATAATTTTGACCCCCCCCCCCCTGTCCAAAAAATCGCAATTTAGTAATTTACATCTTTTCTTGGCCAAAAAACACAAATTCGAAAAAATTTTGGCCAAAATTAGGTAAAAAAACCGCTTAAATTTCATAAAAATGTAAGATAATGTAACTAGCAATATCGCTGCAGCGCAACGGTACTGTAAAGCCATAATTTAATTTTGACGAACCAAAAATAAAAATGACGACAGGAATTTAAAAATGACGCCAGAATGATGAAATCCGATTTTGAAAAAAAAACCCTGCCCTGTATCATAGCTTCAATTAGTAAACTACTTACTCTTTCGTGCCTTAGTATAGTATGCAACGAGAGGAACAGTGAAAAAGAGTATATCAAGCTATTCTTGTGATCTTCATATAGTTTTTAGTCATATAGGGGCTATGTATGACTATTTATATTTATGTAATATACTGTAGTATTATGTTCTTTACAGCTGAATGACAATGTTTTCAGTTTTTCGAAAAATTTTGTAATTTTTTTCAAAGTTTTCAACCTTCCGTGTTTTCAGGTTTCTGACGATGACGTTCACGGTCAGGATATTGTGGTGTTGCCGGAAATTAATACCATGGAAATAATGGGCTTTATTGAAACCGCCAATGATTACATTTCTTCACTAAAGGTACATCAGCAAGGCTACTCTTAATGTACTATTAAGGTGGTAGCTATGTTATCGACAGTTTTCATAGCTCGGTATAATTCTGGATTGACTCTGTGAATTTCGTAGCGGTCTTGCGTATTTACTAGTACCTTTATGCACATTCATGAGCTTACATCTAACAAGCTTGCCAGCAGACTGATAAAGTAGTCATATTTTGTGATTTTTTCTTTTTTCATGTTTTGGTTGAAAAAAGTCAGTTTGACAGATTAGCAAACGTTAGGGTTACTCCGAACCCTAAGTTTGATGTATTCAGATGATGTAGATTGCAGAAAATACAAATTTTTGATTCTTACTTTTTCACGCACTACGCGGAATTAAAGCGAATAATAAAATTGACACATCAGAAAGTCAAAGTGTCAAATTGTAAAATATGTAAAAAGTTAAAACTTTACTCCAAAGTCGGAAAAAACAGATATTTTATTTGATTGCCATTCGTTATCGTTACCATTTCCATATTATTTGCATTATTTCGTTCGAGTAACAGACGATATTTTGAAACATCTCTACCACCCCGACCCCTGGCGGAGAGGGGGGTGGTCCTGTTGTTGGTAGATTTGCTCCGAGAGCCGGAAAAATTTAGCACTTTTTCGATTTTGGTGAACTTTTTCGGCTACAGCCGCAAAAATCAAACGATTTCTCAATTTTTTACTTAATTTTGGTTCACTTTTTCGTCAATCAGAGGCAGGGTGGGGGGAGGGTGCCTGGTGTCTGAGGGGGGGGGGGGGGTGCCGCTAGGGCAAAAAAGTCAAACCATTTTCATTTAAGTTAAAGTTAGTTATAGTAAAGGCCATTGCTTCAATTTAAGTTAAAGTTACAGTGAAAGTAAGGCTCAGGCATCAATTTAAGTTAAAGTTGAAGTAAGCCGAAAATCAATGACTTTTATATAACTTTTTTTTAAAATAACATCAATTTAAAGTTAAAGTAAGGTTGTTTTAGTTTAGGTTAAAGTTACAGTTAAAGTAAGACCTCTAACTTTTTTTGGAGTTAAAGTTAAAATAAGACCCCTAACTTTTTTAATTTCAGTTAAAGTTAAAGTTTAACTTTTTTGCCCGAGTGCCGCCCCCCCCCCCCCGGGGGGGGGGGTGGATATATACCCTCCCTACCCGCCCCCCACCTTATGTGCATCTATGATCTCTATTCTTTACTTTTACTTATTAATGCAAAACCTGTTTCACTGATGTTTCACCGGCACATGTTACTTATTTGCCGTTGGTGACTGTAATGTGTCTTGTCCTCACGGACATATACTAAAATTGGAACGATACAGAGAAGATTAGCATGGCCCCTGCGCAAGGATGACACGCAAATTCGTGAAGCGTTCCAAATTTTTTGGAGAATTTTTTGCTTGCTAAAAATTTTATATTTTTCTTCAGGTCACGTTATATGGCAGCGATTCGTTGGAAAGTCCACTTTCTTCGGCTTCTTTGTCGAACGCGGCAATTTTTTTCCTAGCAAATGTGCCTATCGATAACAAGGTCTTTTTTTGATTTTGTGTAGTCCTTTTGCTTACTATTTTTTGACTGCATTTGGTTCCTAGTGACATTGTAGTAACATTGGCTAGCATGCGGTAACAGTATAATAATATGCTGTTACTATTGACAGATTTGATCTGCTAGTTGCTTAAAAACGTCACATGAATTCTCTTCTCTTATCCCCAACACCGGTCGGTAAATGAGTACCACATGGGAATGGGTGGGTGTTGGGTGTTGAAAATTACTGTCTTTATAAAAACTTGTGCTGAAACTGAAACTGAAATGCTTGTAATGAAACTGATACGCTCAAACGCTCGCCTACACAGATGTGGGTAAACTAGAGATGAGCTTTACGGCTCTGAGGCCCGGCCCGGCCCGGCCGGGCCGACCGGTTGAAGTTTGAATCAGGGCCGAGCCGGGCGGGGCCGTGGAAATTTGGCATCAGGGGCGGGCCGGGCCGCTATGCCATCAGGGCCTCAGCGCCGGCCCGGCCCTGATTTCAACCCTGTCCTGACTGTTGTCAGAAAGAAACACGTACGTGTGTATGTACGCTAACGGCACAGCCTGCGTAGCAGCCTGTCGTGTGGTGTGTTCCTAGTGTGTGTCGCTGTCGCATCTTGGCCAATGTTGCTCTGTGTGGTTATTATATAAGTTATACTACTTGCCTTTTTTATAGAAGTTTATAGTTTTTTATGGTTTGACAATTCTATTAAGTTTAGTAAAAAATGTAATACAAGTTTAGTGTTAAATTTTACACAACGGTCCCTCCCCCCCTTGGTTTTTTGGTCCGGCCGGAAAAGATTTCCGATACGTCTCCAGTTGACCAAGTTTGGCCTAAAAATAAAAAATTTCCCCCACTATCTACCGCCCCCAGACCCTTGCGACTCGGTGGCTTACTATTCTTTGTTATTATTTTTTGTCAAAGCCTATGCATATATACAAGAGTGAGTACATTATGCTACGTATGATGTAACGTTCACGTTACCATCTTTTGTTTTTATTGTTCTGTCGGAAAAAAATTTCTGTTACATCTCCAGTTGACCAAATTCGGTCTAAAAATTGGAAAATTCGCCAATTTGTTCTGGGCGCTTCCGCCCCCAGACCCCCGCAACTTTGTACTTTAGTGATCTTGCGTTTGTAAAGCGTCTTATAAAAGTTAAAATTGCTAAAAAATGCATTTTACCCATTACAAAAAATAGAAAAGTCATTCCCCCCGAAATTTTTTTCTGGGTACGCCACCGGTGATATATACTGTTTTAATCATGAACTTTTCACACAATAAGCTAGGTAGGTATATATCAGAGCAAGCCTATCAGGTGTTCTTCCTGACCGGGCGGTCGGACTGTCAAGTAATGAAAATCAGCGCCAATCAGTCACTAGCAACCAAATGCAGTCCGTAAAAATTCTTGAGCAGGGCCGGGCCGGGCCGAACAAAATTTCCTTCAGGGCTGGGCCGGGCCGAAAAAGCCGGCCCTGATCTCATCTCTAGGGTAAACATCTAATATTGTTTATTCTTGTATTAAGTTGCAGACCCCGAAGTGTTTAGTTTTTCCTTGTATAAAATATTATGACGGAGTCTGTTTTACTTTTTTAAGTTTTCTTTTTTCTGATTTGATTTCAGACGTACGTTGCACGTCTCGAGTCCAGCCTGAGTGCTGCGCTTTATGAAACTCAAGATCCGCTAGAGATCACTTTCAAGGCGGATAAAGCTTTCAAGAAGTTACAGTTCAAATTTGTCCCAAAGGTAGAATTCATGCTTGATGTTTGTTCCTAGCTTATGCATGGAATATGGAAAATAACTAATAAGGGCGGTTGTTGTCTAAAGCTCTTAAAAACTATGGGCCAACTTTCAAAGCTTTGTTGAGACTTGTTGAGTAAGATTAAATAATTATTAAGGGAGGATTATTATTTTGCCGGCCGAGCAGCTGGCAGAATGAATCGACCCTAACAACCCTCCAGGTATTACACCAGTCCCCAGTCATGCATGGGGCTTTATTGAATTGTTCTGCGGGTTCGATAAATGTGAAAATATGATTTGTTTTAGCGTCGCTATTTGGAAGCAGATCTATCCAAGGGCAGCTATGCCATTGTGCCAATCACCATTATTTTGCTGCTGCTAGCTCACTACAGGCATCAGGTAGATGTTTTTAGTCATTTTGGGAGATTTCTTTAATTCACTACTCTGTACACTTTTAGCCGAGGTTACGAATTCTTACGCTCCAACCATAGTGCAATAAATTTTAAGTCACCTGACGGTGGTTTGAAAAACGCCATATTGGTAGTTGCCTTGGCGACTAGGATGGTTTTTGTCCACATGCGAAGCTCCGTCGATTTTTATATGGATCGATTCATAATTACAGCCTATTGCCGAATGTCCGATAGCTGGCGATATGACGAAAAAAATCACTTTACAATCTGATCTTTACACTATTTTGAAGTGATATACGGCTGTATTAAGTATGAATCAAATCTAAAGAGAGCACCTGTTGTCCACTTTAAGGGGGCGCTCTGAGTAACTTCCAATAAATCAAATTGCTATAGTTTTCTTTTCTTGCTGGTACAACGTTTTTTGCTCAAGTGCAGCCAAGACAGACATCAGGCACGTCTTTTTGGCAAGCTTGAAACTTCTGGGAGCATTTTAGCAAATTTTATGACAACATCAAAATTGAAATTTTGCAAAATTTGTCTAATTTTTGAAACGACGTAGCTCAGCGGTGCCTTAATAACCAAATTTAACACTGAATAGCTTAAATTAAAGACAATTATCTGGTCGAGACACCATTTTTGTCGAATTTTAGATAGTGGCGACAAATTTTTAGTTATTTTATTTTTCATCGAAAGTGACGTTTTAGAAAGCGTGTCACATTGAGGCAAATCATAAAAATTACAATTCAAGAAGTTTGGTGCCTCTATGTACGTCTGTTCTAACCGTGTGCAAAGTTTCAATTGGATCGGTTTTTGCAGCTGACAGTAATGTTGAAAAAATGAGCACCATAGCTTTTCAGAAACCTGAAGTTTGCCTACACAATACGTATTTTCCAAAAAATAGAGCTAATTTTTCTGTACTAAAATCCGTTGAGAAAAGTTTCAGAAGCCAAAAAGTAGCTAACGAAAAATTAGTTTGAAAAATAGTGTATTTTTGTCAATGTTGGTCAACGTATTTTGGAAACTTTTTTATAAAGGTTTGCCTACACAAACGACTTTTTGAAAAGTTGCAACTAGCAATTAGCTACTTAGAACTGTTTTAGAAAGTGTCAAAAGCCATACTGAATTTTTTGATGTATCGTTTTAAAAATTTTTTCCCAGTGAAAAATTGGTTGAAATTTCTAGTTGATCAAAATTCGACGTTATGTACATCAAATGAAGGCTAGTTTGATTTTGAACAACTTTTCTTCTTAAAGTTAACCAACGAAAACTTGACTGAAAAATTTTATCGCTCAAAGTCGGTTATTCAGAGCGCCACCTTAAGGGATTGATGGATAATCCGTCAGCGTCAGGTTACTGCTCAAGTTTTTTTCTTTTTTCGACAACTTTAATGACGTGATTTCAGGTAATGCCGCTGTTTCAAGAATTTTCTCAGCAAGGTTTTGAGGCAGGCCTCAATTACTGGCAACAATCAGCCAATAGACATCAGTCTGGCTTTATGGGCGGCGCGGCAGATGCTGACTTTGCTCAGGAATTTGACGATGAACCAGCGCCTAGCTCAGCGGCCGGGGAAAGTGTGTGGACTAAGCGAAAAAGCAGATCACGTAGGACTTAAATATGGACTATTGACTGCCATTTTTTAAGACCGTTTCTTATTCAGGCGGATTGAATGTCTGAATCAGACGAGTTTTGTCTGAATAAGACGGGACTTGAAGGCGATTTAGGATATTTATTTTGGTGGTATGACAACTTATGACTGAATGCTACTTGAATATTGTGCTGATTTGTCCTCGCAAAGTTTCTGAAGGGCTCTCAATTTCTTCCCGCAACCTTCTTGGGTCTCTGATAACTCTAGTTATCATTCAGTCATAGTTTGTCTGTACCAGCCTGTTTGTTAACGCCAGCTTTTATTTTTTTCTATTTTAAAAGCCTGTTTGGGTCGATTTATACTTAACTTTTTTCGCAGTTCAGTTGGTCAGTCTTAGTTCAATATCGCAGTAAGTGTATAAAGAGCAGATGAGGTGGCGCGGTGGACTGTTCATATTGCCGTTTGTCGTTTAATTGTTTATAATTATAAAAAAATAAAAATTAAGTTAATAATTACTGCAATTTTAAATTTTATTAATTTAAAATTACAAAATAAAATGTAGTAGTATTTTTCGTAAGTAAAACGGTTGGATGGACATGTGGCTGTAAGTAAGAATACACCGTATCAGGATCAGCCATCTGCATTTCATGCGTTATGGAGATTTGCATGCGATAAGAGTCTGCGAGTATGATTTGACTCGATAGAAACCCATAGGAAGTTTTTTATAGTTCGTGCGGTAGACTTTTGTTAGGTATATAATTAATTGCTCGTTAATACATAATATTATAATTGCCTGATGTTTGATATTTTTGTTGTGCAACACTGAAACTCAGCTTTATTATAAAAGTTACATTAGATATAATCAGCACAAACTATGAAGAAGCGGATTGTTAAATAAGAACGGGAAAGTTTCAACTGCAGTACTTGTTAGGATAGGACTTCGAAAAGAGTGAAAAGACGTACAAAAGGTATTTTTAGAAAAGCTATTTATATGGATGATTGCAAACAGATTTTGCTTGGTTTTGGCAAAAATTATGACTTTTGTATTTCACTTGTTTTGTTTGTATTTTTGTCGTCTAGTCTGTCATGAAATAAAATGTTTTATTCCATGTTTTTTGTCAGTTCTTAGTTTTTTTATTGTTTCTGTTGACGCTTGTTATAGTAAAGTCAACAGTAAGGCTCGATTCATACTTTCGTCCGTATGTCCGTTCAGTCGGCAGAATGACGTCACTAGCAGCCTAGTGCAGTGGATCAGCCGGTGTGTGTGACGTCATTATTTCGTCATTTTGTCGGCTGAACGGACATACGGCTGTAAGTATGAATCGGGCCTAAAGGGTCCATCCTCTATTCCTCTACGGGTTTCTCCGGAAGGTATTCACGGAAAATTGTGAAGCGGCTTAAACGGGATCATGGCTTCAGAATCAGATACGCAAGCATGATGCGATGCACCCCAATTGTAGCAGTTCTGGACAGTTTGGGGGCACCTAAACACTGCGGCCAAATAACTGGCCAAATCCAGGGGAAGAAGTAGTGTTGTTTTAGTATACTATAACTGATACTAAAACTAGTTTTAGTACATGATACTAAAACTAAATCAAATTGGCTATACTATAACTATTACTAAAACTAAACTAAATTCAGGCCGCTATACTATTACTGTATCAAAACTAAACTAAATTTGGGCTCTTATACTATAACTGTATCTAAACTAAACTAAAATTTCTGATACATCTGATACGTAAAAAAAAATTGGTAGATTATAGACATGGGAAAGTTTGACTTCTGGAAGTTGCCGCTAACGAGTAACTGAACTAATGGGTTTTTGTTAGTGAATTGAACGAAATCACATTTTGCGATGTGAACCACATCTTCAAAAAAGTGCAACAAATTTTTGCTTCGGGGGCCGCGCCCCTCGACATCCGCAAGCTGCAACATGTATACATATATGATGACTGCTGACGAAAAAAATTTCGAGGTTCGACCCAATTTTGAAAATTCTAGTACTACCCCAGGCTACCTAGTTTTGAGAATAATAATCTGCACCTCTTATCATACTAGATCGATTTGAATGAGTGAAAAATTTTCTGCTAAGAAACTACTATTGTCATAGTTGGCAACAAAAATCTGCGGGGTGCCCCGCCCCGCGGGGCGGGGCGGGGCAAGATCTCCGCGGGGCGGGGCGGGGCGGGGCAGCGAAAATCCGCCCCGCGTCCAACTCTGCTAAAACAACACCAGGAAGAAGTTGCCAACAGGGCGCGACGAGTAGGCACTTTGGTAGTCCCTAGACCTGCTAGTCCTTAAATACATTTTCTTCATATACGTATGCAATGTTTTGTTTAAATTTTTTATGTAGTCACTGTCATAGTTATCTCACCTAATTAACTTTCTTTAAAATTAGGCTGAGAAGGGGGACACAAAAAATAAATCGAGATGATAAATAGAAAACAGTAACAACAAAGCGTTGCAGCACGTTACTAAGTCGTGACGTGAAGCTAATAATTTCGTAATTTGAATTTCGATACTAACAGAGGTAGGTTTTGAAAAAAGGATTCTGTTTAGTAATACATTTTTGTTTACGTATTCTAATGAAACAATTGGAACAAAAAACGGAATTTCCTTCCGTGGCTCTTCGGAGATCACTTCTAATCAAAACTTACAATGTTTTATCCGGAAAATGTGATATATTTTATATTTTTACATCAGCTATGTGTTACAAAATTTATTTAGTTTATTATATATGTATTTTAAGTTTGTGTAACTACATGCTCACTCATACCATTTATAAATAAAAGTATATATAAATATACAAATAAAATAAAGTAAACAAATATAAAGTAGAGAGAGAGCGGAGAGAGAGAGATGGAGAGAGAGGGAAATAGTTTGTTATATAGTTTCAAATTTGACTTTCAGAGATTGTGGGGTGGACTCCAC
Organism: Trissonchulus sp. WLG1_4; assembly: GCA_030248245.1. Classification (NCBI taxonomy): domain Eukaryota; kingdom Metazoa; phylum Nematoda; class Enoplea; order Enoplida; family Ironidae; genus Trissonchulus; species Trissonchulus sp. WLG1_4. Next base: position 63,621 of record JASANF010002391.1, on the reverse strand, counting down.
ATCTCACCTTCAACAAGTATGGGGCAAAATTGGAGGAAGTCTACCTTACCATTATCGAAAACATGCCCATGAGCTACCGTCTAAACCAAAAAGACCCGAAGACTACTTAACCTTCGGTCAACGGTTTTTCGGTGCGGTATAAGAGAAATTTGAGAAAAATCGACGAAGCGGCTTGATTGATGTTGATGGCTGTCTGGTGCAGGAAGGATCGGAGCTGATGTCGGGTGCGCGGGTCGAAGTAGAGGCGTACATGACGGACACAGCGAGAACTTTCGAAGAGCATTGATCAGAAAATAGTGAATAAGTTTGTTCATTTAAGTTTGAATGTAGACGGTATTAATAGAAAAAACAAATATTAGTTTACTTCATCAACGTAAGAATTTTTTTGTAAGTTTAATTATATTATCTTATATACTGTATTATATACAATCATTAATAATTCATACTTATACTAAGTTTTATAAATAAATGAATTGCGTGAATAACTAAATACTTTGATAAAAGTGTATATTTTAGTGTGGAGTTTGACCTCGGCGAAGTTGGAAGGAATGGAAGTTCAAGAAGACTTTCCAGATGATAAGTTGAAGGTGGATCAGGAGGGAAGGGATCAGAAGGGACATCATGTGGTCAGAGAAAAGAGAGAAGTTAGGTGCAAAGGTGTCCTAGATTTTACACAAAATACAGCACACATTGTAACCGTATTTGTTACAAGATATTGTTAACTTTTATAAATTTATTTCTGTATGTAAATATTTGTCTTTATTTTACATTTTGTTTGTATATATGATTGTATATTTAATCTTGTATGCATAATTGCAAAATTGTTGTATTCGAAAGCTGTATGAAAGTTTCTACAATACGAAATTAATGTATAGTGTTTGACACTTCAGTGTTCGTGTGAAATTTTTCGTGTAATTCGAAATAAAATTGAGTAAAAACCGATTACTTCTGTACTAAGTACGTCAACATTATGGAGAGAATTTATGTAGGCAAGTTAGGTGAGTGGAGGGAAACAACAATAAGCTAAAAATCGTCTTTTAGCAGGCTACTTGTTTCTTGAAAAACATTGAACCTATAGCTGCTGAACAACCAGTTCCGCTGTCAAATAATCCTCCTTTCAGGACGCTACTTGGTTTATGTAAATAAAGGCATCAATATCCTAACAATCTAATAAAAAGCAAAATCTAACTAGTAACTACCTAACTATTCTATACACTAGAAAAAACTTTACATAGGTCGAAGCCTATGTAAATCTACACTACATGGCAGGGGCGGACCGTGACCTCCAAAAAGGGGGGATACGGCATAAACATTTGTTACCTTATTTTACCTTTTCACTACGTTCTTAAGCTGCGTTACTACATGTGCTGCACTGCTGCATCATGATAGTTTCGAGAGACAGTGGTGTACATAGAAAAAAAATTCGGGGGCAGGGGGTGAATGACTTCGATTTTTCATAATGGGTTTAAATGCACATTTTAGCAAGTTTAACACTTACAAAACTCCTTAAAAATGCAACATCATTAAACCACAAAGTTGCATGGATTTGGGGGCGGTAGCCCCTAGAGAAAATTTTTGTAATTTTAGGCCGAATTTGGTCAACTGGAGAGTGAGACGTATCAGAAATTTTCTCCGACAGGAAAATTAAAACAAAAGATGGGAAATTCACATCAGACAGTGTATTAGACAAGTAAATGCAGTATAATATACTCGCGTAGACATACATAGGCTTTGATGAAAAATAGTAACAAAGGAATAAGGAATAGTAAGCCACAGAGACGCATGGGTCTGGGGGCGGCAGCCTCCAGGAAATAAAACAGAGAATTTTTCATTTTTAGGCCAAACTGGACAACTGGAGACGTATCCGAAATTTTTTCGACAGGGAAATTAAAAAAACATGGGAACCTCACATCGGAGACAGTGTATTACACAATTGGATGCAGCATGATGTAACGCATATAATGTTGAACCTTGAACATTTAACAACCCCAGCGAGGTGAAACCATAAAGTGAAGTTAACTCAAGCGAGTTATTTAGGCAAACATGTATAGACTTCGATGACAAAAGATAATAAGAAGGAATAGTAAGCCACAGATTCGCAGGGGTCTGGGGGCGGCAGCCCCCAGAAAAAAATTGGGGAAATTTTTCGATTTTGAGGCCAAACTGCATCAATTTACGGCCATTTTTGGTATGCGGCTCCAAAAACTTTTCTTTTGCTCCGGGTAAAAGGGGGATATATCCCCTATATCCCCCCACCGTCCGCCCTTGCTACATGGGTACAACAGTAGGCCCATGTAGTGTTATTCACTATGTACGCAACTGCATATATATTTTTTACATGGCGTACCATGGGTGTATTCTACTTGTGCCGATTCCACTTCTGCCGAATCGGATGTCAAAACTCGAGAGTAGAATTGTGCCTACTTTAATCCAGCAAAACATCCAAACAATAGGTCTTTAGTAATTATGTAATGTAAGATCATTAAATAAATAAATTAGGGACAATTAAATCTGTTTAACTTATTGTACCTGTCATACGAAATTTGAATTTTTTTAACTGTATGAATAATTTCAATATTTACGAATTAACTACACATACGCACACATAATTCGACAAACGAATTTTGCTGATTTTAGTCAGGGTACCTTTTCTCAGTTTTTGTCGGAGTAATTTTAGGCATAAATCCATTTTTGAGTGTTGGACAGATTAATTTTCGGCAGAAGTTCACTTTTGAGTTTTGCCCAGATTAATTTTTGGCAGAAGTCTACTTTTGAGTTTTTTCTTGTAGGCGGATTTCCACTTTCGAGTTTTGCTAAACAAATTACGGCAAAGTAAAAGAGTCGGCAGAAGTGGAATCGGCATAAGTGCACTAAACTGAACCATGTAGTGCAGTAAGTAAGTGCATATAAACTTATGTGCACATAGGTGAGAAAACAACTTGTCTTGACAAATTAGAACAAAGACCAGCAGTACGTACAGCTACCCAATTATTTCAGGAAAATTAAAAGCAAAGAAAAATGAAAGAAATTTTGCTCGAAAGAAAAAGCAAATGAAAGAAAAATCAAAGAAAAAGAAAGAAAATTTGGACGAGCGGTTGACTAGCTGTCAACTGGTTACCTAACTTAAAATTAATTGCTGGCTAATTGGCCTAGGCGCATATTGATAAATACATATATCAATACTTTTATACGCACACATGTGTAGCACGTACGTACACATTCTACGTATGTGTAGCTGTCAGATAATAGAGGAGGGACGGGTGAACTTTTGGCTTGACAAAAGTTGTTACTTGACCCGACAGGCATTCATCAACTTTTCTTTGTTGAAAACCGAAAGAAAAATGAAATGAAAGAAAAAGCAAAGAAAAATTAAAGAAATTTGGAAGAAAAACAAAAAGAATTTTCCTGAAATAAATGGGTAGCTGTACGTTTGTTTCTCAGAAAAACCTAGTTATTTGAATTAAAAAGCTTGTAGCTAATTTTTAGCTACAGTTAAACACATGAAATTTTGTATGATTATACAACAATAGTACTACTTTGAATACGTCTAGTTTCGTCGAAAACTGTTCACAATTACGTGAGTTATTAGTCTTGAAAGACGAAAACATTAAAGTTTAAGTACTGCGGCTGGATTAAGTGTGTTGGTGTTTGTCGACCAAACATCGGTTCTACTTGGTCAAAATATGTGCTGTACAGACTAATGTCTGCTATGCTTATACCAAGTTTGGGCCTGATTGCTTTTGTGTTGCCTAAGATATGAACATTTGAGTTGAGAAGTTGAGATTTTTTTGTTGAATCGGGGAAGAACTGATGTGTTGGAGTGACCTATGGTCGAAAGTTGTCGGTTGAAAAATAACATATGGAGACTAGTACTGGCTATACTCGTACTAAATTGGGGCTTGATTGCTTTCCGCTTGTCGTCAGAATATCCATCAGGATATTTGACAAGTTTTGAACCTGGTGTGTAAGTGACCAGAGGTCGAACTGAGTTGGTTGAGATGTGTAATGGCAAAACAGGTATTGGCTAACCCATACCAAGTTTGAGCCTGATTGCTCTTGTTTCGTTGGAAATGCGTGCAATTGTTTGCTGAAAGTAGTGGGCGGTTCCTGCAAATTGCAATGACAGCCTTGTTCAGTCTAGCTGGAAATTTCTACTTGGGTTGATAAAGGCCGTTCCTGTTAGATTAGTAGTCGCTGGCCACGATGGTATAGTGGTCTGCAGTCTGCACGTCTGCCGTGATCCAGATCTAGCAGAAGGCACAGGTTCGATTCCTGTCCTGGTCTTTTCTAAAAACGGTATGGGGGCGACCCCATCTTTCATCTGGCGCTGTTCGAGTAGAGTGGAGCGGGGATGTGCGCGGATAGGGTGTGTTTCATCTTCATAGGTACATAATGTACCTACGCCACTGAGTTATCGTGATTTGTTAGAGTTTGTTAGGTTTCGGGTAATCAGACGCAGTTGAATTAAGGGGGGGCTACCCAGGTCAAAAATCAAAGTTCTCCAACTTTGCTTATTTTCACATATGTTACTCTCCCAAGGCACCTCAGATAAGAACACTCAACTTTGAAGGTGCACGTTTGGTTCAGTGCGCTTGTCAGTGTATTTAGATAGGCAAAAGTACGCAAAAAACCTAAAAGTAAAAGCTTAATTGGACAGTTCTAACACAAACCACATTAAGCCAATCAGGCTGAAATTTGGCATAGTTGCAGCTTACGTGTATGAGCAAAATCGTATGATCCGGATTTTGCTATATATTTTGAATTCTAAAATCGAGACCGAAATGTGAAAAAAGGCCGTTTTTTGGTCCGGTCAAATTTGACTGATTTTACATTTGGCGTCACTGCTCAGACCACGAGCAAAAATTTTAAAAAATGGATCACAGAAGTTGAGATATGTCATTAGGCTATCGAATCATGTAAAACTCAGCTTTGTCAGTATAAACAAGAATTTCGAGTAAGAGAACGCTTTGTGAGCACAAAGCACAAAAAACTGTTTTGCGCCTATGATTTACACGTAAAATGGAATTTTTGGGCGCCCCTAATAAAAAATTGGCAAAAGCATTGATTCCAATTTGTTACATCTGCGACGCGCCTTCCCTGGGGCTACATTGTGTGCAAATTTGAAGCGAATCGGAGAACGTAAAATTTTCACTTATACAGGTAGCCTTGAGGTGGTAGTTACGTGTTCGAAGTTTTTGTAATAATTCAAAAGTTACTTGACCGAACATATCAAATTTGGCACGGACATTGCGAATGTAATTAGCAATATTTCAGCTAATTTTGGCATTGATGCATTTTTTTACCGCTAGTTTATAGCTAAAAAACTGGATTTTTTGTGTATTTTTTGAGGACTTACAAAATTATATGCAAATTTTTGTGGCTCTTACACCACTCAGAAAAGCCATTTAAAAAAGGTCTAACCCATTTTATTTTAAAAATATTTTCAGCAAATTTATGACATACTTATGTTAGTCGTTCTAGACGATCTGTAACTTTGAAGTTTTTTACCTCAATTCTGGTTTCTCATGCCAATATCACAAAATACCAATAACCACTTGACACCATAATTTACATGTTTATAGTCCCTTATGCATCCATTGTACCCGCGAAATTTGGTTAGTATATGCCACAGCAGCCAAGAGCATTGGCAGTGTTAATAAACCCCTTCAAAAATTGCAAATTTTCTTCAGTCTCCTGAAACGTCATTTTTTAAACTTTTGTCCGTCATTTTTTCAACAGGTACGAGAAAACTGTGCTTAATGTAATGTTAGCTGACCCCAATGAGGCCCTATTCAACTGAATTGAAATTTTGCAAAAAATCCGTCATTTCTGAGTACAATGAGTGATTTCATTTGAAGTAACCAATATCCTGTTCAGTTCATAAGATTGCAATGAAAGCACATTTGACAGTAGCCAAATAAATTTGCCCCATACCTTTTTCGAATTGAGTGAAAAGGTTGATTATTTTTTTAGTTACAGCCTACCAAAAGGATAAAAACTGCCGTTTCTTGACTTTTAAGAAAAATTTGAGGCAAACTTTTGCTCACTGGAAAAATCTGCTAAATTATTACGTTTAGTTAAGCATACCAGCACTTTCGCAACACATCAACGTACCTTTGGTATCAATTTCTTGACTGTATGCGGAATTTTTTTTACCACAGTGAAGAAATAACAAAATACGGGAAAACTGCATAAAATTGAGCTGATGAGCTTCACCAAAGTAGTTGGCGTGCACACTATGAGTAACATCGACTCTTGAAAATTTGTAATTTTGTACAAAATAAGTTGGTTAATAATATGCAAAAGACCGCTTGTAAATTGATTTAGTAATTGCTACTAAATAGAACATTGAAAAAAGCTGCGAAACCTTGAGTGGGGGGAAGATATAACTTAGCGGTCAGCGTTTGCATGTGCGTGGCCTTAGCGCGGCCTGGCCAAAGAGATGTCATCTTTTTGCATACATCTCATAAGTTTAAAAGCTTTGTAGTAGTGTATATATTTACCTACATAATTTAGTCGAAGAGGGGCATAGTCCCATTGGGATCTCTAAATGGTGGTATACCAGTGGGACACAAACAAGAGCTCCGGGTCCTCCATTCCGGTTCCTCCGCTACAAGTTTTTTTGAGCAGCAGGGACGGCAAGCGCCTCTGGCCCATCCCCAACTTTTTTGTGAGGGACAAGTACTAAGTTAACAGTTAACAATAATTACTACTGTGGCTAAATGAATGCTTAAATTATTATTATACTTGGAATATTTACGAAATTATATGAATAAATATAGCATGAAATGAATATTAAGTTATTGTGTGGCAGCTAATAACAAATCTATGAAGTTTAGTATGATTTGAGTCCCCGTAGATTGTTCTTGAGGTGAGCATACGTTGAATTGACGGGCTTGCAGTGCAGAATTTTGCTTGCAGAAAGAACCTGAATAGCTTTCAGTACGACACCCAACTTTGCAACTTCCTTTTCCAACTCGAACAAATAAATGATTGTTTAATATGACACTTGAATCAGCATTTTATTCAGTAAGATTGAATTCATTTTAGTCTTCTATGCTTAGTATTACATTACGCCAAACTTATCATGATTTGTTGTTCTTTAGTGACAATTTATATTCTTTCATAAAACTGACAACCTTAGGGCACGGACTGCTAGCAAAAAGAGGATACTCACTTTAAATGTTACTCCATTACTTAAACCAGTTTAGGAAACTTGTAAAAAATTTTTCACTTTGCTAGAAGTGACAGCTTTAGGGTTGTGAGTTTAATGAAATCTGCGGACATCGATTCTGATTGGTCACTTTCGTCCGAAGTGTCCAGCCTCCGACATGATTCGACAATTTCTGTAGTCCAGCATTTCTCGTTGTATGTTATTCCAAACTTGTGGTTTTGATTGTTTCAGTGTCCGTAGAACTTCACGAAGTTCGTCCTCCGAAGCAGATGGATCTGAAATAAAGAGGTAAAACTGGTGCGGTATATTTTCATTTTGACTATCGGAAATTACTATCTACCCCTTTTTCCGATATCACAGGAAAAAGTTAGCTAATTATTAGTCATCACTCACCAGTGCTGCTCTTGTAGTATTTATTTATAGGAATTTTAGTTCAGTTTCGATACAGTTATAGTACAGAACTGTGTATTTAGTTTACTTTCAATTGAGTTTTAGTATTACCTATAGCGGTTTAAATTTAGTTTAGTTTTAGTTCTAGTTATACTATTATAGAATATTTCCTGCAATATCAGTATCACATACTGAAGTAGCATTAGTTATATTGGTAAGTATGCTAAAACTACACTACTAGAATTCTTCATGATAGTTTCATCAATAATCTTACATATGGATTCCAATTTAGATACGACACCAAGCAAAGGATGTGGGCCACACAAGGGGTCGCTTTTGAAGGTTCGTTTGAGGGACAAGAACTGGGCAGAGCAGGCAGCTAGTGTCAATATGAGCGGTAAAAGGACTTTTTCCATGATTGACGAAAATTGCTGAAAAATAAAAAAAAATTGTGCGAAAAATTTGTGAAAAAAATAAAAAACTTGAAAAAATTAACTAGAGGATTAGAACTTGACTTCATTTCAAATAGTCAAAGTATCGGATGTTCAAGTTGGCCAAGTTGAGTTGGCCAACCTAAGTTGGCCAAGTTGGCCAAGTTGGCAAATTTGCAACAAAGTTAACAGGGTAGGACGCTACACTTGGGCCAAACATTTGCAAAGATACCTAAGATAATACGAAATTACAGTTTATATACATATTCCATGTGTGAACTGTACATACCTAGGTGAGCTATGCAGCACGTCCTTTATGTTAAACATATCCTTTATATTACTGTGAAATTTAGGTTACCTGCTGAATTAAAAAGTATTAATGTTAGCAAGAGTATGTACATATACATAATATGGAAGACTGTGACACTCTTCCTTATTCTAGCTAATCGGCCGCAGCGAAGCTTTGGCCGAAATAGCCTTTAAACGTCTTCACTCCTCCCTGTTACATATATATTACGATGTTAGCGAACCCTATGGCTTACAAGTTTATTGACCGGTTGTTTTATGCAGCGTCACGCGACTATATGTATGGATTGGAGCTATTTATCCTATCTACTTATAGTTTAGTGGATGTTGAACCATAAATCTGCATGCTTCGTAGTTCGAAGCTATTTGCTTGTTTAAGTTTTCATCACCAAGTCGGCTAATTTTAACGAGTGCATCTTTCTGCACTGTTACTTATCACAGGCGGCTAGAAGAGTGTCTCACTATGTTAGTGTCTATGAGACTGACACATTGTCATGTCTTCTTGGTATAAAATGAAAAAAGCAGTAATAAAATAAAAAAAGACAGTAGGTCTATAATATAATCTGTATCAAAAATTTGATGAAATTTGAAATTGAAAGCACCACACAGCTTCTATAGTCTAACAAAGGCTGTTGAAAAAAAATAATTTTGACCTAAATGGTTCCAAATCTATCAAGCCTAGCCTTTGCTCTGATATCAAATGACTTCAGATTTGTCCTGCAGAATTGCTTCTGTGAGGCTGAGGTATTCTACTTTTCAGCACGAAATACTTATTACTGTCTCATTAGCTTTTAGCATTACAAGTGTTATACCTCTGTAAAACTGTCGACCTGAATGTAAATGTATGTACTTTAACATAACTTAACGTAACGTAACGTAACTTTTCCCAAAAAGCTTGTACTAAAAAAGGGTTGTTGCATAAAGAGACTACATAATCTACAATGAACCCCAGTTAATACTTGTCCTTAAGAACATAATATGTAGGCTCAGGGCCAAGGATAATTTTTTTTTGTGTAAAGTGTTGACAGATCTGTTTTGATTAATGTTTTAGCACACGCGCTGAACTTGATTCCAATTTTCTTCATGGAACTTATTCGGTTGGGTTGGTATAGTGCCGACCAAATCACTTGCTACAGACTTCGGAGTCAAAGAGGAGTCGGACTCACTTGACTCCGGAGTCCAATTGTATAGAACTACATTCGGTGATTCTTTAACTCCTGAGTCAAGTGACTCCGTCTCCATTTAGACTCCGAAGCCTGTAGCAAGTGATTTCGGGTGGTACTGTAGTTATCTTGAATGTTTCAAGAAAAAACGATAGGGACAATGATATGGACGAGTATATGACTCGGAAAGTATGTTTGTACTAGACATCGGCTGCTAAGCCAAGTGTCGGCCCCAGGCCGGCTCGGGGCCGCAGCCATTTTCACCGGGCCGGCCCCAGGCCGGCCCGGGCACGGCCCGGGCCCGGCATCGGCCCGCGGCCCGCCACCGGCCCCGGCCACCGGCCACCGGCCCCGGTCGGCCCGGCCGGCCCGATCGGCCCGGTCAGCCCCAGCCGGCCCACTGGTTGCCGGGAATCGGCCAGGGACCGGCCCGGTCGGCCCGGTGGGCCGTGGTTGGCTTTATCAGTAATAAAGACTGCTAAAGTCCAAGAACGACTGCAGCACACTCATAATTTACTTACAAGTGTAACTTTTTGCGGCTATTCTATAGCACGTGCACAGTTGGCTTTAGTTTAAAGTCAGCCAAAAGCCACTTCTATAGTACGTGCACAGTAAGCCGAACGGAAAGCAAATTAAACTAAAACTTGTATCAGTTTTGTTGTAGCTGGGGTGCACCCCACCAAATAAATCAATATATAAACTTAAGTCTCCGCTTAGGCGTTTACAAAAAGCTTCAACTGCATTGTTGCAGCGCACTTGAGTTAACTTATAAATTTAAGCCTGAGATACATAAGTATAGTCTACCCGCCGTTGGTTTTCGTTCCCATTCACAGCACTTGCTTTTAAATACATTCATATTAAACTGAAGGCAAAGCTCGCTAGTTGCCGTGAAGACCAGTTGCTCTACGGGGGTTTGTTTGTGACGTCCATTTAACTTCATTTGATTGGTTCGAGGCTGAAGCTCCACCCCGCGGCCCGGCGCCCGCTGCCACGCGGCCCCGGGCCGGGGCCGGGCCGTCTGACTGAGCGTCGGCCCGGTCGCCCCGCGGCCCGCCACCGGCCCCGGCCGATCTCTAGTTTGTACATTTCAGTTTTGTCATTTGCTTGCTGTGCAATCGTGTTCAATATTGAAAAATTAATGAAACCTTTTTTGCCGCAAAAATACGAAATAGTCATGTAATCCACAGTTGTTTTAAGGTGGTAGTGTCGCCAAAGCAGTTTTGCTCATAGGTTGCAAAAAGAGAGCTTTTTGCTTTGAAATTGTACGTTCACTGAGATACTAGTAAAATGCTATATGATGTCAAATAAATACTACCAGACACTAGACTACCAATATCTACCAATATTTTGAACCAATCACCATTTGTAAGCCAGACATCACACAATAGAGGCATAAAAGATCAAAAAATCAAGCCAGATAGCAGATTGGCCAGCTTGTGAAGTACATGTAACGTTTTGACGCACAATTTTTTGTCACCAATAAGAAAAATGAAAAATAAAGGTTCGTTTTTCTTTAGATTTCAAAATAAGCTTCTAGATTTTTTACAATTTATCATTATTGCTGTGAGTACTTCACAGTTTCCGCACAGTTTCACAGTTCAAACAGGTATTACTCCGCAACCACTCAAGCAATTTGCACTAAATTTTGTATGCATAAACTAGAGCATATGTGCTTTTAGTCTGTGAAAACAATCTACACAAAAAAGTTTTATAATTGTGACGAAATTATCGAATGTGAATAGGTTTTCAAAACGTCATTTTTCCGACTTTGCGACTTCACTGCTAACTGTATGCTGCATCAATTTTGCTGAAACTTAACGAAATCATTTGCCTTGAAACATATTTTTAGAATAAATAAAGAACAATGACCTATCTTTCACTGAAAAAGTTTTATAGTCGCGCAAAATCGACTGCTTTCGCGACACTATCCCCTTAAATAAAAATGTTTAGTATCTTAATATGATATTCAGCTCATTGAAAACAATTTTTAAAGCAGTTGTTAAGTTAGCTCTTCTAAGACTAATGCTAAAGACGTTGTTGTAAATATATAGTACAATATGCAGATTCTGAATGACAACCCATCAAGGAACCGATGCCAAATGACAAATAAATTCGAAAGAGACTTTTGTTTACAAGTAGTCAAAAATTCAGCTTTTGAAAACACTCTGGCATCTTTATTTGCTTAGATAGTGTCTCAGTTGCTAGGAATTTGACAATAATCCAACTCTTTATTGAACATTTAAGCGGATAGATCTTTCCCTGTAGGTTGGGTTTGGGACATTTACTTGACCAAGCTTTTACTTTTAATTAGTCGTTAAAATAGCATAAGCATCCTACTTAGTTCTGACGTTTTGTTGCCTTTAATCCGCTTAATTCCTTTCTGTTACTTAAGACCTGTCACACAATGCCTTCGAGGTAGCATTATTGATTTAATATCAAATAAGTATTCGAAAGATACGATCCTAGTTTTGTTTGAAAGGTTAGAAAGAGATTATTTGATAGTTTCATCTATTTTCGATACGTAGGAATATTAAACATCGTATAAAGTATGCATCATCAAACATGACCACGAAAATAACTATGAAAAGCAAAAATAATTATGTAATGTTACAACTTTTAGTTATTTTCTAACTGTGGGAGTTATGTCCATCAGTTGTCAAATACTACGTAGCTCCAGTAAAGCAGTACTAAAGACTAGCAAGCAACAGTTTTTTGCCAAAAAATGGTATGGTACAGAACTGTTTCATATTTGACAAAGAGCTTGTTGCGAGCTCATTTTCTGTTACAACTTAGTGAATGCAGTTTATTATTTAGTATTTTTCGATGCATTTACTTGCAGAATACCTTTGTTGGGGGCTGAAGCTTTTGTTTCAAAGTTTTAAATTCAAGTACCTATGTTCTCCTTACATTATTTGAAGAAAGTTATTTGTTAAAAAATTTGTCTTATGCCAATTTCGTTCTTGGTCACCACAGCCTAAGCTTGATCTTTTATTTTCAATATTGCTAAAGTTGTATTTGTTATCAGTTGTCAGTTGTGAGACGATGTCTTGTATGTAACTGTGCACCACGTTTAGTGAATGTTACGTTTAATCTTTGTATTCCTGATTAAAACAACAGATTGCAAAATTCTATTAAAAACATCCTTTTAAAGAAGACTGAGGCATTGTGGCGTGATCAGCAGAAAAAAGTCCACTTTACCGAAGCAAAGAGCTGGATTTGACTGACTAGGAGCGTAATATGTCAGCCCAAAACACATCCTTGAGATGAAAATGTCAGTTATTACGCATACAAAGCACAAAACAAAACGCCACCTTTTTCTTTAGCAAAATTTCAAGCCAAACGCACATAAACAGTCCGAACAACAAATAATTCGAATAAAATAACCTTGTATAATCGATCAATTATAAGATCTAAATATGCAATTATAAAAACAAATTCAAACATTTTGAAAGTTTGAATCTAATCTACACATTTTTTAAAATAACCTTCCTCAATCGCTGCCTTTTTTGCTTTAACTTGGACGCCCGACGTTATAAATCGTGCCCCCAGATACTGGAGGTCTTACCAGAATGAACTGGATCTGCTGGATTCAAAAACCAGAGTGCGAACCGCAGACTTCACTAGTCGTTTTGCCGCAGATTAGTAGCACAAAAATAGTAGCCACATGTTGTGCAGCGTACATGATTAACATGTAGTGTCAGTATGGGAGCGGACTGCTCTTTTTTTTGAAAACGGCGTTGTTCGCAATTTTAAACGAAGCAATTGTAAACAACACTTTTTCAGAAATGTCTTAAATTGTAATTTTGATTGGTTTTTAGATTTTTGCTATTTAAAATTTTTTGCACATTGTAATGTTTCAGACAAAATATATATGCAATTCACGTGACTGTCTGGACTATAATCGTCTGTTTTCTAGTTTCAAACTTCTGTGGCATAACTTCTAGTACTTCAGTTAGCTAAAGCAAAGTATATTATTATACCAGCAATGTATATTTATTATTACAAGACTAGTGCGTCTAGTTTAGACTAGTTAGACTAGATCTACAACGTGAGGTCACGCAGTGTTTAACGACAAAATGTATTGTGAAAAAAATTCAAATTTAAGTCAAACGGACTTGCAATGTGATTTGATCGCATATGAGGTGATTACAGGTAGTCAACAAAAGGGAAAAAATCCAGGAGCCATAACTTTTCAAATGGTTGTGGCATCGACGTAAAACTTTATTTAAATGCTAGCGTTTGTCAAGAGCTATCAATTGATAGGTCGCACGATGACGTAAAATGCAACCTACGTTAGGTTTTAATTAATAGTCAGCTCTGATCAAACGTTGCGTCCGTAAACGTCAAGTAAGGTGTCATTCGAAAGCGTTTGAAATTTTGAGTAGAATGCAGTCAATTTCATGTTTCTACGTCAAAGTTGAAGCAAGTCATAACGATTTCAATGTTTCCAAATTTTTGGTCAATACGGATATAGTGTGAGTAGTCGCGGAAGGATTTTTTTCGAACAAAACGTTTTCTAAAAAAACTAGGCTATAACTTTTTTCAGGAACTACGTGAAAGGTTCTAGTTTTCACTGTGCCATAGAGCAAACGATGGGCTTTTATTTGGTACCAAAAAAGCTATACGTTAACGCTGACTTGTATACCGAAAAATGCAAAATAAAATTTTAGATTACAATAACTTTCAGATTTAGACCCATCTCGGCGGCTCCATGGTCACTGATGGACTGAAAACAGGGTTGTTTAAGGCAGTTATATGGGTGACTTAAGGTGGTAGTTGCGTTTTCGAGGATTTTGTGATTTCTATGTAAACTTTGCGCCACCAGTACTCAAGTTATAATTGACGCCTGAGCATAAATTTTTGGGACAATACTGTAAAGGTCAAAATCCCCAGGCATGTCTCTCACTTTTTCGAAATTTCACCTGTGGACATTTTTAGAGGGTTTTAATTACAAGAAAATATCTTAAATTTTCGCTGCGTTTGCTTATCAGCTATTTTCTCAGTAAATTGACTAGTTATTAAAAAAGTGGGGGACATGCCTGGGGATTTTAAACGTGTCAAAAACCTTACCAACTTTCAGCCCCAACAGGTAATCGTATGATTCAGAGCTGTGGCGCAAACTTTTTGTAAAAAATTGTAATATTTTGGAAAGGACCTTTTTTTAGTCGCTTATACTGAAAACAAAATCACAGGTTAAATTTCACTGCATGGCATACATTTAGAAAAGATATTGTTCTACCTCATGCAAAAGACCGCTTGCGATTTGAATTTGTAAACGCTGAGCTATAGCTTTTCAAAAAAACACCTAAAAACGCAATTACCCCCTTAATGGAAGCATTTCTTTTGTTATATCAATGGTAACACTGACGTTGCGTGATACTTTAGAAAAATACAAAGTTTACGTAAAAACTTTTCCGCCATAACTTTTTAGCTAAATGTTGAAACGTTCTAGTTTTCGGCGTCAGGTAGGACTTAAGAACAGCTTTGATTTGACACCCTAAAAACATTAGGTTACTGCTGACTTCGTTAAAACTTGTCAAAAACTAAAAACTAAGTTTTACCGGCCAGCGCTTCAAAATGATGTAAAGCACTACTGTAGCAGCTCTTGTGCATGCGCCACTAAATAGAATCCTAAAACTTTGACCACACAATCGCTTAAACCCTTACTTATACCTAGTTATACATTTGAACATGAAGCCTTTGATGTTCTTGGTTCATTTCTTCGCACAAAATATAATAACCGCTGGATAGTAGTTTTTATTGACGCATTCACACTTTGGCCAGATGTCATCGCATCGCCTGATCACATGGCTTAAGCGATTGCACAGTTATTTGTAAATGAGATTGTTTGTCAAAATTCTGCGCCATTTCAGCTGTTGTTTGACAGGGGACAAGAATTTTTTCAAATTTTGTTGCAAACTTTTTCAAAACACTCAAAATTTTCAAAACACTCAAAATCAATACCACACATGCCCTATCACCCGTAACCAATTGGTTTAGTTAAACAATATAATCTCACACTAGCAACCATGCTGTTGATGTATACATTTACTTGGCAGGATGATCGGGATTTGTTTATTCCTGTGGTAAGTTTTGCCTATAGAACTAGTTCCAATGCGACAGCTCCAGATTCCCCATCTTTTCTTTTGTACATTTGTCGTTGCCCTATTTCCCATCAAACAGTCACTGAATTTTGTGCCTAAATCATTCAGTCTGAAGTCAGATTATTCTGAAGTAACGCTCAAAGTTTTATAAAACGCTCGGCAGCTGGCTCGAAACCGTATAAGTATCTGTCAAAGCAATCAAAAATCTCACTATGACGAAACCGCCAAACCGCCAGAGTGGTTAGTAGGTGACACAGTTTATGTGTATACTCCTAGGTAAGAACCAAAACGATCCAGAGAGCTCCTTTATCAATGGCACAGTCCTTACCATGTCATTAAAATCTAATCGCCTATTGTCCATATAGTAGCTTTTAAAGCTAAAGCTTAATGGGTACACATAACAAATTTGTATTAAGAGATTATGTTTAAAAACGAAAGATGACAGCAAAATTGTCGCTACTGCCGTACCAAAAAGTAAAAAATAACTTAGTCGCTGATAAACCGGACTCGACCGACAACGTAAATGACAAAAAATTATCGACATGGACTATTAGTGTTGGTAACCTTACATTACCGCAGAAACCTTACTGCTGGTGATAATACTTCATCCACGAAACAATTGTTTGAGCATATCTATTTCACACAGGTCGTTGTCACTGAATTAATTCCACATTTTTAGCCGCACGTTATAACCGAAATCCCCCTGCAAATAACGGGTTCTCGCTTGAGCTTGTCAAAGATGGCGGAATACAACTTGGGCCACCAGGTTGCGTTTTGGCGCGGGAAAATGTCCTATTTTGTGCGCTCAATGAGTTCTTCCTTTTTAGAACTTCCAACTTCCTAATTCTTTAGAAATCTTGGTGAATTGTAAACGCACCAATTCTATTTTTGAATTTTCAACAGTCATTTTGACAATAAGTGTAATTGACTTATGACAAAGTTAAAATTATATAATGTTGTAAAAAATTTTCCATTTTGAAAAAAATTAGAAAGTGGTTACAGTCATTAATTGTGACATCCAATTGAGAGTAAAACTTCGTGTTAAAAGATATTAAACTTTCAATGAAACTCGATTGCACCCACTCTATTATGATTTTTTAAAAATGTAAAATATTATTCAGTTTCGAAAAACTTGACTTTTTAACAAAAGTGGGTTAAGTGTCATTTTAAAAAATTGACATTTTAACAAAAGTTCTATAACTGGGTCATTTAACAAGGCTCACCTTACAAAATTTCACTGTAAATTTTAGCTGAATGACAAGTTACACCCAAATTTTTTTTAATGGTATAATTTAATAAAATACCTTATTTGAATTTTAACAAATTAAATCATAATTTTGCTCAATTGACACAAATCTCTTTTAGCTCCAACCTATTTTGTAAATATATATCCCCTTCCAAAATACAAAGTTTCATCAGTTGATGTTGACCCTAATTTTTCACTACTGGTTACTTATATTTCCCTTATTATATCCCAAAGTTTTTATGAATCCCTTCAATTCCATACTCCTATTTCCCAAAGCTTTGTCTACTTCCGTTCCCATTATTTACTCAAAACTCCTTTAAAAATGAGTCGCACTCAAACTGCAAGCTGTCAGGTCCCCGAAATCCTCGATGTCATCGATTTGGTGACACCTCCTCCACAAAAGGACAAGCAGAAACCGACCATGGAATCGTCGGAAATTGATAATGCTGAGCAGGAACTGGACGATAAAGAGGGATGTCTTACATCAGCCGAAGAGGAGGGGGACACTAAAGAGGGGGCGGAAAATGAAAAGGAGGTGCAAAATGAAGAGGAGGTGCAAAATGAAGAGCGTGAGGACTACAGCGACGAAAAAATGGACGACGCTTGGTTCGCGGGTGAGCTCCAGGTGGCGGATCGCAATCAGGCGGAAGAGGGGGCGTTGCAGCGGCAGCCGCTGCATCAGTGGCTAGAATTTGCGCCGGACAAATGCGTGATCTGCAACGATAGAGCAGACACGCTGCTGCTTAACTGCACCTCTCATTGCCGAACTCAATTACGCCATTGCCTGAGGTGCACGTATCATATGCTTATCTGCAGCGATGCCCCTGCTTGCTGCTCCTGGTGCCGCCGACGGTTTGAATCATCTCCACACATCCCATCTCAATCAATTCTCTTCAATGTGGTATGTTTTTTGCACTTAAAATTTTTTTATATTTTAAATGAAAATGGCTTGGATTTCATTGTAAACTTTCGCATAAATAGTTTTCAAATCTTGTAAAGTACAAGACAGGCAGACAAGAAAGCAGACAGGCAGGTTGACACACACACACTTTATATGCAGGTAGACTAAGCATGTTACTTATAGTGTAACAAGCACTTTTATGGACGAGCGTGTAAGATTTTTCACACGTTACCAGCGTTAATTACATACTGGTACTATGAAATATTTTTTGTCAAATACGCCTTGGTATGGTTGGATTCCTTGTGCTACCATAACCATAGTGTACATATGTACATGTCCGCAGTTATTCGTTTCTGTCCTTGGTAAACCAGCCAAAACGTAAATTTTAGGAATAACAATTATAAAATGAAAACTCAATACGTATATTCCAACAACGTGAATTATTATTTAATAGCAATTCCTTAAACTGGTAATTGTGTTAGTTCACGTTACTCATTAAGACTTTTCTTGTTAAGTGAACTTACAACAGCTGAATGATCGTTTTGGCTCATTACACATTTCGTTCTACAAAGGAACGAAATATTAGGTGACGTATGTAATACCTGCGGAAGTGATAGTTTAGCAGAAAGTTTGCTTAAGTTTGTTTCTTGTTGACAATTATTGCTGTCGAGACAGATCCTAAATAAAGCATGTACAAAAAAACTTTAAACATGTGGAAATATTAAGAATAGCAGTGAAATCTGACCATCATCAATACAAGAGTACATAATAGGAAGAGTATGACACTCTTCCTATTATGCCTACTGGCGTGCGTCCAATTCGGAACGCGAAATAGCCCGTTTGTGTACGGTTTTAAGGGGGGACCACCCCCCTCAAGTGAAGACACCGTACTCAATTGACGGGCGGGGTACCCCTGTTCAGTTCGATACTCCGTGATCAACTGAGGGGGGATACCCTCCTCAACTCAGTACCCCGTCTTTAGTTGAGTGGGGGTTACCCCCCCTTATTTCAAGACACTGACAAAGACTTTCGTTGATGTGCTGAACTGAGGCGGCCGCGCAAAAAGGGTAGACTAAACGTGTTGTTTACAGTGTATTAAAAAGAGTAGTTAGGTTTTGTTGTACAGCAAAACCAGTTGTATAACATGAAATTGGAAATGCACCTAATGGACGCACCCACGAACGCACATACACACACACGTAGATAGGGATACTATATGCAGGTGGAGCAAGCGTGTTGATTACACTCTAAAAGAGTAGTTAGGTGTTGTACAGCAAACACAGCTGTACAAATTGAAGCAGAAAGTGTGCACGTAAGCGCCCAGATACACCGACACACAGGACACAGAGGGAGAACGACAGAGAAAGATAAATTGACATTCTATAAACGTAATGAATTTTGTCTTTTTTAGGCAGTTCGGGTGACAGGATTGGTCCAGGCGGTTTTCATGCAAGTCGCCAACATAGTGCCGCTTCTGTGGTCGGGATTTTTTGCAGCTTCACCTCAAGCCCCAACCCACCACCGACACCCCTCCTACAAGAGGAACCATACCGCGCCCCCTATCACGCACCGCGCCCCCAAGCACCTGCAATATCTGCCCAACCTCGACGTATGAAGCCAGCCATTCTCCCATTTCGTACGCAGATACGACTGCGGCTCAAATAGTGTATGTCCGGCGAACAGTTAGACAAATTCTTGGTCATAACTTTGAAAAAAATTAGTAGTAGAAGACGTGTTTTATGTATATGTATATGTGTAGTAGATGTACATTACATTTTTGTACTAGAGTTGTGTCTGTGTGCTATGTAAATGTAAAAAATAAATTAATTTCAGCTTGCTTTGAAGAACAGATTTAAAGTCAACGCGTCGTTTACTCATTAAATTGATGGGCGACAGCTACTAGTCAGTTGCTAATGTGTCATACAATTTACTGTACAGTATACACAAATATAATCATCCGTATAAACACAATTCCAAAATAGGTACGATTTCACTAAAGCTCTATTTGGATTAAATTAGGAGAAACTTTACCAATGCGAATTTTTATACAAGAATTGCACTGTGAAATAGGTTAAAAAATCATTAGTGCTGCATCTTCCTCCGCCAGCTCTCTGAGATCTTCCTCCACGGCTTGGGACGCGGACCCATTACTGTTTTTGAATTTTATTTAATATAGCATATACAACGACAGACGCCTACTAAACCAATTAAATTACGGGGACGTTACATAATCATTGTGTGATATACATTTTTACAACAGATTTTGTTATACCTTTAGCACGTTTTTTTATCTATACAATTACATACAAAACTGTGCATGTTAGAACGCAATCCACAAAATTCGCTAATAGGACTCCCAGCAGTCTCATCCTTCATTTTCCTTAAAACCTTTTTATTTTGAGTTGACAACAAAGAATGAGATTGAGGGTAGTCTGAAGTGTTATACAAATTAATGTGAGTATACATATCATTATATACATTGTCAGTCTTAATAAAATTACAAAGACTATCCGTGTCAGTAAACAGTAAGTTAGCATTAACACCATAGTTGGAAACTGTGTGACAATAATGAAAATTATACATTAACAATTTTGACAAATCCAACACAGTAAAACCAATATAAATGGTGTGCAAACCACAATAAACGGTTTGCAAAGCTTACCACTATATAGGTTACACGTTTACGTTACGTTCACTATGCACGTTTTATAGATACAGCAACTACATCCTCTGAAAATATAACTGAACGGTTATATCGAGGTTTAGCTACGAGTTTACGAAATTTGCGTTGCTCAGTGACAAGCTCAATTGATTGATAAGCGCGGACATTTTCCAGTGTTTTTCCCAAAACAGCGTTGTTAAGCAACTTGAATAAATTCTTTTTAAAGTCACTTTTGGCAATTTTGCACACAAAAGTGTTGAACATAATGTAAGGTTTCATCCATGAAACTTGGGTGAATTTCAGCACACGATGAACTTTCGTTAGCGTCATTCCTAGTTTTAAGTGCAGTTTAAGATTTTGATAATGCAAAATGTTACGAGATTTCGATATCAAGTTAGAAACAAGCTTTTCCACTTTCGATGACTTTAATCCAATTTCTTCAAAAAGTGAAACAGCATACGGTGACAATATTTCAATGTTTATTTGTAATTTTTCAGGGGCTAGAGGATAGTCGTTATGTTTACCATGAATTTCTTCAGGATAGTCTAGATCTACTTCCAACACATATCCATCGTTTTGATCATCGGATTGATATCGCCAGTCAATTTTTCCAATTTTTTCATCGGTCATCTACTGGAAATTTTTTACGGGTAATTTTTGAACCATTGGTCATCCGTATAAAGTATTAGCGTCAAAGTACATAATCCATGAATATGGAACTTTTGAATCATAATTTGGGCAATGAGGATTGTTGGCTTTAGCATAGCGGTGTGAAATCATGGAGATTCCTCCGCGATTACCATTTTCAAAAAATAAATACATTTCAGGGTCCTTTAAAAGCTTTAGTAAAACATTGGTTAATTTAAAACATGCATCCCATCCAAATTAGAGTAATGTGAATTAATGAGCTGGATCAAGACGCATACAGAATGTTCTAAAGTTTTTAAATACATCGGCCAATAATAAAACGTCAGTTTCCAAGTAAAGATCATGATATTATCCCAAGCTTTGTATTTAAAACTTTTCCAAACCTCTTGAGCATGAATATGATTTTGGTTACTTGTGGAAGCTTCATTAAGTTGACTCCAAAATTCATCTATTGATGGCAATTTTGTTTCTTCGAAACGCGACCAGTCATCCATGTAATCGTACGGGTATACACCTTTACGAATCAACAAGGATAGTTGATTTCGAGTAAATTCTTCATTCATCGCTTTAAACATTTGTTTTTCTTTTTTCGACAAGTTTTCCACTAAAGCCTCTATAGAACTTGTTAAAAACTGGAAGCTGTCGATAAATTTAATCTTCCATGAATCTTCCTCATCTTCTGCCTCGTCATCAATAAATGAGATTATATTTCGTTTTGGATTTTTACGTTTCTTTAAAGAAAAGCTCAGATAGTCCTCCATTCCCTTACGAATAGAATCCAATTGCAGTCCCATTTTTTGACATGTGATTGCCATTTTTTGCTTGAGTAAATGACCATCATAACGTCTCAAATTATGAATAACCACAATAATGTTATTTATGAAATTATTTATTATTTATTCATTTATTAGATTTGAAATATGTGAAAATTTAAATTGCTTGAAATTTTTTCTTGAAACATTTTTATATAAAAAAACTAGTAATATGCCTACGCCATGTCCCAAGCCGTGGAGGAGGAACTCAGACGGCTAGTTTATTTACAAAATTTTTTTCGATGAGTCATTAAGAATAAACTTGTTGTTTAACTGGTTTTAACAGGTTAATACTAGTTTAGTCGGCTTTGAACGTATTTAAGTCTGAGCAAATTTTTTTTGCAGGAGTTTTATTGTGAACGGTCGCCTTCTTTCAAATCTCGTTGCGTTTGCCGAACGTTATCAACGAATCGAAGGGAAAAGACTTACGGTAAAAAACCCCGTACGAAGCCAATCAAAATTTGGTGATGTTCATTGGGAAACATGGTGAAAATGCTTTCGATGCATTCTGCAAGATCCTTCACATGACAAAGAAACGGAACTGCTACAGTTGATTTCTGATGAAATTCTGCCTGAATGGGGTTATACCTACAAATTTTTGATCACGAAGGAGTTGTTCTTAAAGACGCTGGAAAAAACTTTATCACCATTCAAGAAGCGATTGCTGATGTTCGTGAAGAACTAAAAGAAGTGTTGTGTAGATTCTACACTATTCGTATAATATATTGGTTAAAAGGTCATAAATGCAAAGAATATATGTTCCTGAATGTATACTGAAGTGTGTCCATAACTGTTTCTATTGATTTGATTCTTAAAAACATTGTACATTTTAGTTTAACAGTTGTGTATATTGTATATTGTGAAATAATATTGCAAAACATAAGCTTTTAGCATGATAAAAAAAATAAAAATCCAGTAATGGGCCTATGCCACGTCCAAGCCGTGGAAAAGGAACTCAGAGGGCTGGTTCAGCTCAACATTTTTTCGCAATGAGTTATTAACAATAAACATGTTTAACTGGTTATAACAGGTTAATACTAGATTAGTCAGCTTTGAATGTGTTTAAGAAAAAGCAAAATTTCCCTGCATCAGTTAGTTTAAACCGAAAAAAATTATCAAAAACATGCTGTATTTATTTAGTTCACCGAGGCTAGATGACTCATCCGGAAAAAGTATAAAAGCTACATGTTTCAGAAAATTTGGTTAGTCTTCGAAATGTATACCTAGAAAGTGGTTGGATTTTACAGTCTGTCCTATTGCCCTGAAGTTATTTTCACACGTTCTGATCATAGTTATACCTGATTGCTATCAGGTGAAATTTTATGTGGAACACTGTTTGCACGATCAAATAACTGAGTCATGGGAAATTATTAATCACACTTATTACTCTCGACCGGCTGAAAAAGAAACAACAAATTAAATTACAACACCATTGACTGATATTTTGATGACATTTAATTGGTTTAGTACGTGTCTCTCGTTGTATATGCTATAATCAATAAAATTCAAAAACTAGTAATGGGTCTATGCCACGTCCCAAGCCGTGGAAAAAGAACTCAGAGAGCTGGTGGAGGAAGATGGAACACTTATATGATTTTTAACCTAACTCACAGTGCAATTCTAGTTTAAAAATCTGCATTGGTAAAGTTTCTCCTAATTTAATCTAATTATAGCTTTAGTGAAATCGTACCTATTTTGAAATTGTGTTTATACGGATGATTATATTTGTGTATACTGTACAGTAAATTGTTTGACTATCATTAGCAATTGACTATACAATTATTGTAGCTGTCACGCATCAAATCACCCATCTGTTCTTCAGCAAGGTGAAATTAATTTTTTTCTTCTTATTTACATAGCATACAGACACAACTCTACTAAAAACTGTAATGTACATCTACTATACATAAAACACGTCTTCTACTACAAATTTCTTGCAGAGTTATGACCAAGAATTTGCTAACTGCTCGCCGGCCATACTTTATGCGGGCCGCAGTCGTATCTGCGTACGAAGGGAAGAATGGATGGCTTCATACGTCGAAGTTGGGACAGATATTGCACGTGCTGGGGGTGCGGTACGTGATGGGGGGCGCGATGCGTTTCTTATTGTAGAAGTGGTGTAGGTGGTGAGTTTGGGGGTCGGGGACCTAGGCTTGAGGTGGAGCAGTAAGAAATCCCGACGACGGAAGGGGCACTGTGTTGGCAACTTGCATGAAACCGCCTGGACCAATCCTGTCACCAGAACTCTTTAAAAAATCCATTACGTTTCTAGAACGTCAATTTATCTTTTTTTGTTTTTCTCCCTCTATGTCATATGTGTCTGTGTCCGCTTGCGCACGCAGTTCCAATTTTATGTTGTACAGCGGTTTTTGCTGTACAACATCAACTCACAAATCTTTTTACAGTATAAGTAACATGCTTAGTCTACCTGAATATAAAGTGAGCGTGTGTGTCAACCTCCCTGTCTGCCTGTCTTTTACCTTAGAACATTTGAAAACTATTTATGCGAAAGTTTACAATGAAATCTAGGCCATTTTTATTATTTCATAAGTGCAAAAATTATACCACATTGAAGAGAACTGATCGGGATGGAATGTGCAGGAATGACTCAAACCGTCGGCGGCACCAGGAGCAGCAAGCAACGGCATCGTTGCAGATAAGCATCTGATACGTGCACCTAAGCGATGGCGTAATCGAATTCGGCAATGAGAGGTGCAGTTAAGCAGCAGCGTGTCTGCTCTATCGTAGCAGTTCACGCATTTGTCCGCCGCAAATTCTGGCCACTATTGCAGCGGCTGCCCCTGCAACGCCCCCTTTTCCGCCTGATTACGGTTCGTTACCTGGAGCTCACCTGCGAATCAAGCGTCGTCGATCCTTTGGAAACTGAATAATATTTTGCGGTTTAAAAAAAGCATAATAGGGTGGATTCAAGCAAGTCTCGTTGATAGTTTAATAACTTTTAACAAGAAGTTTTACTCTCAATTGGATGTCCCAATTAGTGACTGTAACCACTTTCAAATTATTTTCAAAATGGAAAAATTTTTTACAACAATGTATAATTGTAACTTTGTCATAAGTCAAGTACAACTACACAAAAATGCCAATTTTTTTGCATGTTTTAGAGGCCTGTTTTTCAAAGTTTTCGTGATTTTCCTGGGTAGTCCCTCCTCTAGATCTCTGAACTTTCAATTACTATAATAAAAAGTCTATCTGAGTAGCTAGTTGTATCTATATATGGTAAGCACAATAATGAAATAGAATTAATGAAATTGAAATATGAAGACAACCACTACGTATCTATAAAAGTCAAAATTATGTATTTAGTTAGATGTTAAAATTTAAATAAAATTTTAAAACAATTGCCGAGGTGCGACCCCCCATACTTTTTAAAATACTACATGTGAATTTCGTTTATGTACGTCTAAGTACTAAGGCGGAGCATTTTCCACAGCTGACTTGTGTGTGCCCAGTGACTGGCTGAGCAAACTAATTTCCTTACAAGCAAGACAGCCAATAGCAGGCGTTGGGCCACTTCAGACTACGCCTCTGAAACAAATGCAGAACAAAAACTGAGAGCGAAGCCTTGCGTATTCTAGGTATTTTGCGCAGACACACCCCCCAAATTAAAATCTGGTTTTAACCGCTCCCTCAAGTTGTTTTCTCTGATCTTGCCACGCAACGCTTGATTTCTTCCACAAGCGTGGCTTGTAAACAGAATCGCGAAAAATACCGTACCATCGATTTGTCTGTGAGTCTCCGCCTAGTAGATCAATGCAAAGTTTCACTCGCTTATTACTATTATTATAGAATTTGCTATTTGCTTTGACTCTCAGGAATGTGAAAAGTAATCGCGTACTGGTAAAAATCGATTTCGAATTTACGATTCGTCACAGTACGGTTAAACAACTCACTTGGACAAAAAATATGCCTGTGCTGGAGCGTGATGTAACTATCAAGGAATCCTAGTGGAAAAAACTAAACTTCAAATCTTCCATACTGACTCTATTTATTTAGCTGCTCAGATGACCGCTTTAACAACTAGAAACTACTAAGTTTGCATCTGTTGTTAAGAAACTTCTATTTTATTAGCTGTTTTTAATGTTGTTATTTTGTATCCGCCGATCTTTTGCTTTGTTGTTACTATGCCTTAGCATTCATTTCTTTGTGTTCACTTAGCGTATGTTTTTGCATTCGCTCTTGTACAATTTTTATTTTCCATTATCTTTTCCTTTCTGGGAGGGTGAGTGTTACAGTTAAATAGTATCGCAGATGTAATCGGAATAGTAATACAGTACCTAGCTGTTTATGGCTCACTCTTTAGTGGTTAAAATGTTGACTGTCTAATGGCTAATGTTTGAAATTGTGCTTTTATTGATGTTGTAAATCTCGTAGTCACCGGACTTCTAGTTTTTGTTAGTCTACGTTGCCGTTTATAAGTTTGCCGCTTACAATAAAACCACCTCTTTTTGCCTCTATTCTATGACCTTGTGCCGTTACATCTTTCGGTGCTTACAGTTTGTTCAGTAAGACTGAATATATTTTAGTCTTCAGTGCATTAAACAAAACATATTCGACCATTTTTTTCATTGACAATTTTTATTCTTTTGTAAAAGTCACAACCTTAAATCACAGACGGCCCGTAAAAAGTATCGCACTGTAACTGTTATTAAACTTACTAAAGTCTGACTAAAAAATGCTGGACCCTGACGGGTAGTTTAATTTTGACTGAACCGTAAGAGATAACCCCATGAACCCGTATATCAATCGGAAGCTCCTGGTGAGATGAATGCGTTCCCGTAGTTAGTTCCAGTCTATATCCGGTCACCGGAAATATTACCGGAAATAATCAAGCTTGCACAAACCGTAATATCTACTAGCACATGTTTGGTATCAATGGAGGTTCTTGATGAGCTAAGGTCATTTCCGGTGTCATATCCGGTCTGTATACGGTCACCGGATACTTAAGTGAAAAAACGTGTCTTGATCTTGTCGCAGCAGATACAATGCTAAATTCAATAACAGTTTGAGAACATCTAACATGTATTACTGAAAATTTCATGCTTGTATGTCTCATATCCGGTCAGTTATGGGCGATTTCTGGTTTTGTCCCAACTGCATGTAAACTTATTCTAGACTCCGGCTGTATAGTCTGTATAGGCTATATAGACTTCGCAGTATAGTCATGTAGGATATCATTCGAAAGGTCTCAGTGAGTAGATGTTGAATATGCTGAAAATTCCGCGTCCATATCCGGTCCATATCCGAATGTAAAATCAGCAAAAACTGTTTTTGTCACTTCGGCGCATCCGGTGACCGGAATTTTTGTCATACGTATTTATGTCATGATATTGAAGCTACATTGAAAGTTTCATGCCTCTATCTTTTAAAAACGTTCAAAACAGAAAACCGTGTACAACAGAGCATATCTGGTTTGTCTAGTTAAGCGGAAATTTGCAATAAATCAACTTTGTAACGGCACTTTAGACCGGAACTTTAGACCGGAACTAACTAAGGGAACGCATTCATCTCGCCAAGAGCTTTCGATTGATTGGGCTCATGGGGCTTTTACGGTTCAGTCAAAATTAAAGTACCCCTTCAGGGTCCAGCATTTTTTATTCAGACTTTAGTAAACTTTGGTTTCGCAAACTCATTTACAATCATTCTGCTAGACGTTCAGTTTTAGGGTTGCGAGTTTTATGAAATTTGCAGAAATTGAAACAGATTGGTCACTTTCGTCCAAAATGTCCATTCTCCGACGTGATTCTACAGTTGCGGTACTCTTTCATTTTCTGTTCCAGGTTATTCCAAACTTGTGGTTTTGAATTTTTCAGCGTTCGTAAAACTTTAAGAAGTTCATCATCAGAAGCTGCTGGATCTGAAAAAAATATGTAAAATGTAGAAAGGTGTGTATGCTAAGTTTTTTCATGGGGTCAGTCGTGAGAAAAGTTTTAATTTACTTCCACCTGGAAATTTATTGTCCATGGGCGCTGGCCAAAAAAAAAAGACTTAAAGGTAACTAAGCTCATGATTACGTCAAGGATCCGCGGATGGTGTAACCGGGTACTTTAAACGTATATGGATATTTTCGCTGATCTTTGAAGTTTAGTCCTCTCACATCGGTTTTTAAACCGTAAATAAGCGGTTTGAATGGTATTTTGAGCTGAACATGAAGCATCATCCAGACTTCATAGTACATAATGGGAAGAGTATGGCACTCTTTTCATTGGTTATCTTAGCAGCGTTTAACGGCCAAGAAAGACACTAATAGGAACGTTCCCAAATAGGTACAAGAAATTGGGTTGTACCAAATTGCCACAACATACCACATATGTATGTAACATAATATCCAAAAGGGTACGTAATCAAACTTTGAGGCGGCCGTGTAAAAAGATTTGATAGGCGTATCAGATGCCAAACACCTCAGTAGTGACAGGACTGTACAGTTGTTTTGCCCTACGTAAATTACACGTTTTACGTGTATTCGCTGTGGCAAATTTGTGTGCGTGTTTGTGTGTCACTTTTCTATTATGTGTGTGTGAGCTGGCCTAGGCGGCCAGCCAGCTGGCTTAGTTGTGTTACTGGTAGCTAACTTACTGTATGGCCGAAATGGCCAAATTAGGCGTTTTTCAAGGTTTTTAAAGCCCTAATCATAATTTTTTCCATCGACAGGGGCCTTAATTATCAAAGACTAGATAATGAATTGAATTACTTCCTGAGTTATTCAAAACTAGCAGCAAAAAAACAGCAAAAGTCGTCCCAAAACTAAGTAAAACGCACCTTGACGGTAGTTTCAAATATGTTGGACAACAACACTTACCTACTAACCACAAAGTCTTGCCTAATCATATTTGGCATAACGGTTTTATTGGTACCTAATTATTCTAGGACCACTTAGCAAACCACCTATTTATGTACTTTTACTATAAATTAATGAGACGGACTTGCAAACTTGCGTTTAAATTTGGTAACGGGTTGGGCACGTGAGAAAAGAGCCAATCAAGTTTTGTCGTTTAATCCGTCGTTTTGTCGTTTAATGCTTAAAAGAAGGCTAAACGGCTTAATCAGGGGTGGACGATATATATATATATATATATATATATATATACGCGCATATATATATATATATATATATATATATATATATATATATATATATATATATATATATATATATATATATATATATATATATATATATATATATATATATATATATATATATATATATATATATATATATATATGTATGTCACCTACCTGATGATTAATTGCTTCAGCTGATGTCATGTTATATACAATTTGTACAGTTTGCATTTTGTACGTTGTTCACATGACACATTACCACTTTGAACAAATTACGGCACCAAAATTCTGCAAAATAAAGAGTCCAACGTGGTAATTTTTAGCTTTCGCAGGTCGGAAAAAATGTAGCGACCCGCGCAGCCTGAAGTGGGTACCCGCGGGTTGGGTAGGGTTAGGCCAGCTAATTTGAGTCGTGGTTCAACCCGTGGGTACCCACGACCCGAGTCCGCCCCTGGGCTTAATAAGAATAATGATAATTATTAGGGCTATAAGAGTTGGGGGCTGTGGTGCAGTGTTTAGCATTCTTCTAGTCCACACAAAAGTCCCAGGCTTCATCCTCTACACCTCTTTTTTGTTTTCAAAAAACAAATCTGTTTTCTACATACTATTACGTATTGTATATAACTTCATTCAAGGTAACATTCAGAAAAAGGTTTGCAAAAATACCATACCAACCTTTCTGAAACTTGAAAAAATGTGAGCGACAGGTTAAACTTCTTTTGAATGGATTTCATCCAGCTGATGTCTTTTCTACCGATTATACAGTTGCTTTAAAAACTGCTACTGTTTGTCAAAACTACAATGCTGCTGTTGCCGTGGATCAAAACTCCGTAAATTTTGCATAAAATTGCTGCTTGTTGCACGTATAGGAGACATCTGCTGGTTCAGCTTACCAATGGCTGATAACAGCTATTTAATGTTCTGCAAAAGCTGATTAAACTTTTTACTTACGTACAAGCGGACACGCTTTGGACAAGTATGAACTAGGCTTTAGACCTGTTTCAAATTGCAACGATTCGAGTTATAACTTTGACACAGTAGGCCACTGTTTAATCAAACTGTCTAATCTTACTTATAGATTCCGCTTTAGACACGACATCAAGCAATGGATGGGAGCCACACAAGGGGTCGCTTCGTTTTATGTCGGCAATAGATTGCGCAGAGCAAACAGTTAGTGTCAATATGAGCAGTAAAAGTACTTTTTCCATGATTGACAAAAAGTGCGGAAAATTGCTGAAGAAAAATAGGCGCTACTAATATGTAGATATTGAATTTTTGATGTATTTACTATTTCTATTTATTAATTGGATGTTACGTGCTGACCCCAGAAACCGCGCCGAGTGACTGTTTATTCGTTTAAGTTTGCGTAAACAAATGGGCTACAATTCTAAGGAGCTCATCTGTCTGCGCTGTACTCTTATATGCCAGGCAACTGGAGTAGTGGAGTAGTGTAGTAGTAGTCTCTCAGTCTATGATAGTGATTAGTGAGGCATTATCATGTAGTATCTACTCTTGGTCATGGTCTTGACACTTATACCAAAATTACAGGATAATGTATCTACCTATCACTCTCATAGACTACGGGCCTATTCCTTTACCGCATTAAAGGGTTAATTTTAAACTAAAGGACTAAATTTTAAAGGGACTAAACTGTTAAAAAAAATATGCTAAAAAATGCCGTTCCAAAACCTCCGGACTAAACGGGCTTAGTTAGCTACGCATGCTAATGTTAAGCGTGCATTTTAGATCCGTTTAATCCAGCAGTATGTAGTTTAGGAAAGGGTCGTAAGTTCGTAACTAAAGTTAGGCTCTTGACTTTTTTTAACTCGTTTAGTCCGTTTAAACAACGGCGTAGAAATAAGTCTAGTCCGTTTAATCCAGTAAAAGAATGGCCTCTCAAGAAAGAGACAGTCCTCTAGCTGTCTGTAAGAAGTAACCTATACCGATGCTGTTGTGTGAATTAGCCCCCTGATGCTGTTGTTTAAATTAGCCCACTTGTTTACGAAAACGGAAACAAGTAAACAGCCAGAGTGCAGATTCAGAGTTTAACATTCAAAAGATCAATGAGTGAATACTAAATAAGTCAATACCTGCATATAGTTGCGCTGTACGTTGCATAACACAATAAATCAATAAACTTGTCAGTAAATAAAGTCATAGGGCCCGCTAAGATTAACTTGAAATTCGATAGGTATAAAATTCACAGTAAATTTAATAGACTGGCCGTTGCATAGCCTAGGTATATCTACAGTTGACACATACATGTGACTATTCCTAATGCGTAGTATTTTTCCTTCTTGTCTACCGATTATCTTCTTTCTTCGCGAAATTCGTCTGTTTTGGCGTGAATAATGGTATTCTCACTGATAAAGACAGTATGACACAGTCGGTGTTTACTGTAGATGTAACTGTCAATAACAGTTCTAAATGCCGACTGTGATACTATTTTTCACCGTAGTGGTAACAGTAGTTTTACCGCTCATATTGACACTGGCTGCCTGCTCTGCCCAATTCTTGTACCTCAAACGAACCTTCACAAGCGACCCCTTGTGTTAGAGATGAGCTTTACGGCCCTGAGGCCGGGCCGACCGGCTGAAGTTTGAATCAGGGCCGGGCCGGGCCGGGCCGCTATGCCATCAGGGCCGCAGGGCCGGCCCGGCCCTGATTTTGGCCCGGCCCGGCCCTGATTTCTACCTTGCTTTGACTGTTGTAAGAAGCAAACACGTACATACGTATGTATGCACGCTAACGGCACAGCCTGCGTAGCAGCCTGTCGTGTACTCGTGTGGTGTGTTCCTAGTGTGTGTCGCTGTCGCATCTTTTTCAAATTTGCTCTGTGTTTATATTTGTATGTAAGTTATATATACTACTTGTATTTTTTTAGAATTTTATAGTTTTTACGGTTCGAGAGTTCTATTAGGTTTAGTAAAAAATGTAATACAAGGCTTAGTGTTAATTTTTACACAAGTGTCCCTCCTTCCTTTGTTACGTTTGGTCCGGCCGGTAAAATTTTCTGATTCGTCTCCAGTTGACCAAATTCGGTCTAAAAATTGGGAAAATCGCCAATTTGTTCTGGGCGCTTCCGCCCCCAGACCCCCGCAACTTTGTACTTTAGTGATCTTGCGTTTGTAAAGCGTCTTATAAGAGTTAAAATTGCTAAAAAGTTTATTTTAACCCATTATAAAAGATTGAAAAGTCTTTCCCCCCGAAATTGTTTTCTGGGTACGCCACTGGTGATGCATACTGTTTTTATCATGAACTTTTCACACAATAAGCTATGTAGGTATTCAGTAGCATTGCATAAGCCTTTACGCAAACGCAACACACTAAGTTCTTCAACTGACAAGGGCAATCGAACTGTCAAGTAATGAAAATCAGGGCCGATCAGGGCCGGGCCGGGCGGGCCGACGTCGACGCCCAATCAGGGCCGGGCCGGGCCGTAGAAAATCTTGAGCAGGGCCGGGCCGGGCCGGGCCAAGCAAAATTTCCATCAGGGCCGGGCCGGGCCGGGCCAAAAAAGCCGGCCCTGATCTCATTTCAACCTTGTGTGGCCCACATCGCTTGTGTGCTTGGTGTCGTATCTAAGTTAGAATCCGTATGTAACTGTTTGAGTGTTGGTTAGTTAGTGGTTTAATCGGCTGAGTCGTGGTTTAACATGGGTGACGTTATACCACGAATTGGGTCAAATATCAGATAGTCAGATATATTTGACCAAGAGTACATAATAGGAAGAGTATGGCACTCTTCCTATTTTGCCCACGGGCGTGCGTTTAATGCTGAGCGCGAATAGCGGAAAAATAGCCCGTTTATGTACGGTTTTGAGGGTGGGGTACCCCCCCCCAACTGAAGACCCCGTGCATAACTGAGGGGGGTACACCCTCCTTAGTTCGGTATCCTGTACGCAACTGAGGGGGGGTACCCTTAGTTCAGTACCCCGTCTTCAGTTCAGGGGGATACCCCCCTCATTTCAAGACAGTGACAAGGACTTTCGTCGATGTGCTGAACTGAGGGGGGGTACCCCCTCTTAACTTAAGACGGGGTACTGAACTGAGGGGGGTACCCCTCAGTGCACAAGTACCCCCCCCCCCCGTCAGTTCATGACCCCAAAACCAAACAGCGTTTGCGACAAAATTATTGGTGGCTTGGGATGGATCATCAAGTAGTGGAAACCATCAAGTCTTGTATCCCATGCCAACCGTCGGACAAGTCTGCCGCTACAACCTATAGACATACCCAGTGGACCGTGGAATAAATTAGGAACCGATATTTTGGCCCTATTTCTGCAGCACCAGCCCATAATAAATTTTTGATAGTGTTGATGGATTATTATTCAAAATACCTAAAAAGAAGCGTGGTCGTGTGATTCGATGACAAATCGACTGTTACCAAGTTTTTGGATTTGATATTCGCTCGGAACGGTTTGCCTGACATAGTGACCGATAACAGAGTGCAGTTCACTAGTAATAATTTTGAGCAGTACCTTGAAAGTCGCGGAATCAGTCAAAGACAGCCGTAAAGAATCCTATGGCTAACGGTTTGATAGAACGAATTAATAAAACATTGAAAAATGGGCTTTAACACTGTTATCAGACGACACAGAACAGTGCTATGACTGGAACAGTGCGGTGATAAAAGTTCTGGAAGTATATCGCTGCGCTCCCCATACTGTAACTGGTGTTGCCCCAGCTTCAGTATTTTTTGGTCGGCGAATTAGATCAAGGTTGGAAGTGAAAGAAATAGTTGAGAACAGTACGGTACGACCATTGACCTACTTGTTTAAGTTTTTGTAAACACGTAGGCTAACTCGAACCAGCGCATTACTTATATATAATCACTGGCAGCTAGAGGAGTGTCTTTCTTTTAGAGTGAGACATTATCATGTACTCTTGGTATTAATAATATGTGCAACTGAAACCAACAAGCCCAATCTGCGGCAAAAGCTTCAGTAAGTTTCAAGGATATAATTCAAAGTAAACTGACCAGAGGTCAGTTAAAACCTGTTGTGCAGCGCGCGATCTGGACGTACACAGTAAGAATGGTCTAATTTTTTTGCTCTAATAACTATTAACTAGTCCCTGAGGTAAAACTGAATACGTGAGAGTCCAGCGTATAGAAGGCAAAACGAAAAACATCAGACATCAAACTCAGTCTGACCTGAACTGATGCATGAAACTTAACTGCAAACTATGCAGTATGCACTGATATTTTGTATAAGACTTTCTTCTCACATTATAAAACTGTTTAGTAAACTGTTGCAAAATCATGTTTCTTGATATGCAAATTAGTTTTTCTTGGCTAAAGTCACGTGTGTTGTTGTTTCAATTCCAAACTGTAAACAATCATTTGAATGCATCTGATGAAGTTTACTATTGCAGTAAGTAATTGACTATTGGAAACGATTTGATCTTTGTCGCAGTGTTACACTGTACACGCAGTTTAATTCCGTTACAGCAGCAGCATTGAACAGACACTCAATACAATAGGTAGGCTTTGCTGACCGCTATTTTCTGCTGCACATGTATGTGACACACGCACATTTGTTCAACAAGTGAAAGTTTGGTGCAAAATGTAATCATTAAATGTTGCAGCCTGCTGTTATATTATGGAACCACTTCCGTATACTACGGCAAAGCCTGTTGCGCAGCATAAATTGATTACCAACCAATATAAGTGTAGTTTTTAAGATGTGTGCGACGTAACCTGGTGAAAAGTTTTGCATATCTGTCAGCCTAATGTAGGTATATTTATAGTGTTAGATCAGTAAGACGTAATTAGAATTTTTCCCTTTTGCGACTAGGGCTGCGCAGGACCAGGTGGTATTGCTGTACAAGGGGCACCCGTGCACAGAATACAAAACAGGCTGCAAAACCAATCCTACATGCACAAATCAGTTTAATCTCCAAGACCACGTAGCATTTGTACCAGAGATTAGTCTGATATGATCAGACACTTCGTTTTGATCTGAGCTTAGAATGTTCAAGAAGAGATTTTGAATATGTTGCATCCATTTATATAAACTTTTGGTGAAGCATTAACGCATTGGGTTTTGCAGCACATATTGAAATTCAACAGAAGCTCTGTGAACTCTGTCTGCTATGCATTTTGCATGCGTTTAAATACAAGCGAGCTGACAGACACAATGTACCTAAACGCACACACACACACACAAACACACAGTCAGGCTGCAGCACCTGTCACAGCAGAAAAATGACAGCACAGTGAAAGCGAGACAGCAGGCAGGCTGTTCAACACTGTAACACTTAAACACAGTCTTAACCAGTGGCTAGCAATAGTGACACGCAGACACTATTATACAGCAACCGCACAGTAAAACATGCAGCCGCACACGCAAAGCATACTTTGCACTACAGTACACTAATCATAGCAGAATGAACTTAAATACCTGTTGCGCTGTGGCGCAACAGGAAAAACTGAAGTTGCACAATTGCACAAAGGTATGTGACACTCTCACACTTCTTCAGCAACGGAAGTTAAACAAACGCACAGAGAAGCAAATTGCACAGCGCAATGTCGTTGTTCCAGAATCAAAATTAAAGACCTGTTGTGCTGTGGCACAAGAGGAAAAACAGGCAGTATGTTTGTACCAATAATCTGTATCAAAACTTTGATATACTTAGGAAGTGAAAGCACCGTACATTTCGACACGCTTACAAAAACTGTTGAAAAACGAATTTTTGAAAATCTTGACCTAAATGGTTCCAGATTTATTAAGTGTACCATTATTTTGCAGATATTTAATAACAAATTGAGAGTAATTTTCAAAGCAATTATTGTTACGGGGGTAATTGCGTTTCTAGGTGGTTGTCTGTATGGCTGTACTTAGCTCAGTTTGTACAGATTCAAATCGCAAGTGGTCTTTTGCATTAAGTAGAACTACTTGTACTTCACTTTTGATGTATGCGGCTATGCCATGTATTGAAAGTTAATCTTTGGTTTTTGTTTTTCAGTAGGGTTTGTAAATATTTATTAAGAGGGTTTTGGGGACATTAACACACTGATGCTGTAAAATTATGGATCTAAATTGATTAGGGTAAGGTTCAGACTTCAAAACGAGATTATTTGATAGTTATTTAATAGTTTTCATCTAATTTTGATTCAAAGGAGTATCAAACCTTGTATGCAGACATATATGTACGTTATGATGTAAATATGAAAAAACCATAAAAAACAATGACAATAAAGTGATGTTACAGCTTTTAGTTATTTTTAACTGGGAGAGTTGTTTCCTTGAGTAGTCAAATAGTAGCTCCAGTAAGCAATGTTGAAGACTAAAAAGGCAAAGGGAAATAAACCGCGGCAAAGTTTGTCAACTCGAATAGCGAATTCTCTACGTTTACGTCTTCTGCGACGTTGGCGTTGGAAAGCTGTGTTGAGCATGAGCATGACCGATAAAGCATTTTTCATCTGAAATAAAAAATGACTCAAGTCTGATAAAAATAGTTGCACCACTTGAGAAAACTATACATGTGATTTCGTTACGAAAAGAATAGATGTTGACCATCAAGAGTATATAGCAAGTAGTTGCAGAAGTCATGCCACTAAAATAAAGTGGCGCATCTTTTTTGTCAGGCTTTAGAAATCTATGGCTGAGATTCACAAAGGTGTTTAAATTTAGACTCGGTCCAACATGTTCTTTTCTAATGAAAGATAATATTGTAATGAAAGGTTTAATATGTAATTTTATGTGATCTACTGATTGTAAATGATATGATCTTGTACTTTTGGATCAGCTATTAGTGTAGAATGTCGACCGTTGTTGTTATTAGATCGTTATTCTATTCCTCAAAAATAAGTGTGAAATGTGAAAAGTAAATGTAAATAGAAAACATTCATGTTGTCTACACATACGTTAATTTCAATAAAAAAGTCGAGTTCAGTTTTTTCTACTAAAAATACCTAAAAAACGCTAAAAAGCTAAGAACCTTTTCACAAATTTTATTAATTGGATTAGATTAACTACATTAATTTCACAACTCAACGTAGGATTAACGTAGTTTCATAAACCTTTGCAAGCAAACGGAATTGACATGGTTTAGTTGTGCGGCAAAGTTTCACAAACTTTCGTCAATTTAATGTTTAGTTACTGAAGTTAATCTAGTTAATCTAATCCAGTTAATCTACTTTGCGAAAAGGCGCTAAGCAATTTTTTGTACTTCTTGGTCCGCACTCTCCTTGAGTCTGTCTACAGGCGGCGGCTCATCGTCTTCAACATCACGTCTTGCCAGAAAGTTGACAGTAGTGAATTCGATGAGCACGCCGAACACAAAACCAAGACAAGCCTCCATCCAAACGTCTATGGCTTTGGCATAGGACACCTGAAACATGGTTGTGCTAATATCAAGAGCATATGATAGCACATCATATTGTATTACTTGTTATACTCTTGGGCTGCAATTCACAAGGCGCGTTTAACTTAAACTCAGTCTCAGTCGAACACGTGATCGCATGAAATACACATACATTTTTCAATACGATGTTCTGTTTCATCGGAAAAGAACATTTTAGACCGAGTCTAAAGTTTAACGTTTTTTTTGATTTGCTGCCTTGTTGTGGACTAAAGATAAATCTGCTAAATGCAATTTTTAATCCACACGTCTATGGCTTTTGCATAGGACACATGAAAATGTTTGACATAAGGTAATATATTAAGAGCATACGACAGCACATGCCATTATATATGCCACTTTTGGTGTTGTCGGCTGAAGTTGCTAAACAGCCAAAGCTGCTAAATGTATATATTAACAATCATGCACTAATGTGTTGTTTTTTGGGAAAAAAAATTTTTATTTTTAGGGGGGGGGGGGGCGGGAGAGGTGGTGTTTTTGTTTTGGTGTAATGTTTTTTGAGAAAGAGAAGAGTTGTTTTTTTTTTTTTGTTAATTTATGTTGAGGGGAGTTTTTTCGCGAAGTTTTTTAAAAATAGGGGGGGTGTACTGGTTGGGGTGGGGTGGCAAAGTGGAAAAATGACGTTTTAAAAAACTTTTTACATTGATTTTTTCGTAAATTTTAACTTATTTGTTTAGTTTGTTTACACAGACTAAAAGGACATATGTTGTAGGTTATGCACACAAAATTTAGTGCAAATTGCTTGAGTGGTTGCGGAGTAATACCTGTTTGAACTGTGAAACTGTGCGTAAACAGTGAAGTACTCACAGCAATAATGATAAATTGTGAAAAATTTAGACGCTTATTTTAAAATCAAAAGAAAAACGAACCTTTATTTTTCTTTTTTCTTATTTGTGGCAAAAAACTGTGCGTCGACACGTTATGTGTGCTTCACAAGCTGGCCAATCTGATATCTGGCTGAATTAGTTGAATTATCATGTCCTTATTGTGTAGTGTCTGGCTTACAATCTGCGATTGGTTCAAGATATTGGTAGATATTGGTAGTCTACTGTCTGGCAGTACTTATTTAACACAGAATAGCATTGGACTAGTTTCTCAGTCAACGTACAAGTTCAAAGCAAAAAGATCTCTTTGTGCAACCTATGAGCAAAACTGCTTTCGCGACACTACCCCCTTAAATAAATAAAATAAAAAATTGACTGTAGGAAGCGCTTACGTAATGGGTCTGTGCTAACGCCGTACATGACTCACGTAAAATTATAGCCAAGAAGAGTACATAGCCCGTAAAATATAGTCAAGAAGAGTACATAATTGGATCCTGTTATGTACTCTTGGTGTGGCTAATTTCACACGGTGGCTCACTTGTGGTAGCGACAGTCTGGCAGATGACGCCTGTGTTGCCAGCGTCAGCAGCGTTGTAATACATAAACTGACACGGCCGGGTACTGCGTCAATGTCGAGCCAAAAACTGAACCATGAAATGACCACGATTAGAACGGTGGGGACATAGCTTTGGAGAATGTGATGCATGATTTCCCGTTGCATCTCAAAGACTGTTCGCAGGCAGCCCCACACGCCTGAAAGGGAACACATGCATTCGTTTGCTGAACTTGAGACAAAACAGGTGGCGTGATTTTTGTGACTACTCTATCTACTCTTGATGTTCCCTCAACTTGCTTTTATTTTATTGTAATTGCTTTTAATTACTCGTTCTTCTTGTTTCAGGGTCCAGCTTGTGTAGAATCTTGTTTTAGTTTCTTTTCGTTAGTCCTTGAAATACTGAGATTTAACTTGCAGTTTCGTAAGCAATTTTGTCTGCTACTATTTCGAACAGTGTTTGCGTCCGGTGTTTCTATTGCAAAGAAGAACAAAGTCACTGGTTTTTTGACAATGAATAAGCTCAATCAAAACCATTTGTCAACAGTGATCGCTCTCCCAACCTCCAGAGAAATTATAAATTCAGATATTACTATTCTACATATTTTTGCGTGAAACAACAAAAAGTCTATAATAGTGCTTTGATTTGGGTAAAAGAGTAAAACAGCAGTTAAGAAACAGCGTTGAAGGCTAAAGTAGGCTAACCAACTCGCTCATTAGCATGAAAAGATGAAGGATTTATGAAGAACTTATTTGTTTGTGCTTTAGCATAATCAATAAGCTAAAATTGCTAACTCTAAGACATATCTTTCAATTCAGAAAGTTTTCAGACCGTACCCATTGTGTAGAACCCGTTACAGTACTCTTGCTTGATGGCAGTGATGGACATGTCAGGCAGACGAATGTTATCATTCAACAATATAGAACCGTTTGAGTATTTCCAGAATATGAGTATTTGCTCCATGGTATAGGCGTCTAAATCAAACAAGTCAAGCACATGAACAAATATGAGGTTTGGACAAATTGTATTTTTAAATTAAATCGAAAATAAAAAATTAGATTTGAATTAAAAAATTAAACCTAGGTGTCGCTCAGTTATATACATCGATTTAAAAATTTCAAGACTGAGCTAAATCGGTTATAGCTGATTCTCAGCTTAACCGATTTGCACAGTGAGTCGGTTTTGGCTAATAGACGATATATATGGTAGGTATAAGTTCGAAAAATATAGATTGAATCGCATCTCTAAAGGTATTTTGACAAAAATTCGTAATTGATTTCTTTCGTAAACTTTCTGAATTATATATACATCAGCATTACTGACGTTGTTTTGCTCCTTAAAAGTCCAGACAATTGCCTACTTTAATTTGCTACTAATGTTGATTGAGATTCAGCACCAACTGCTAGCTTACTTACAACTCAATATCCTGATGTCGCATTCTTGTCTATCAAGAGGATAATATGCCAAGTCCATGTTGCAGATTAAAGAAAGTGAAATGCTGCAATACAACACATTATTAATGTCTGTTTGTTATTGTAACTTATATATTATTTGTTTTGTAGACATGTTACAGGGATCCACGCCTGGGTGCCCCCATGGAGAAAACTCTCGTGAAAATCCAACTCGTGTGAAATAGGTTTCACCAACACCATCAACAACTGTAACCCTCTTTAAGGTACAGAATATCTATTTAGATTTAAAAAAAAGGCTAATTACATAGCAACGCATTTAATGTGCAGATTGTTTCAACTGCTTTTAGTTAGCTTTGCTATTTTTAGAATTGAACCAAATTTATCATCTTATTTTAAAAATAAGTTTCAGTTTATTCCTGAAGTAAACCATCTTGTTTCATAAATAAGTTAATATCGTCTTTTCTTCTTTATCTTTGTAATTTCAGTTCTTTCGGTTATAAGCTCTGTCATTTCTGAAATAAGGTCTTATTTCATATTTTCTCCCAGAAAGAACCTGACCTACTACGTGCCAACCAATGAAAAAAGTTGGAATCGAAATATGCTCAAACTGTGGTTTTGCAGTCAACACATTAATGACAAGCTTACGGTAACAGCTGTTAGGAACGCTTCTCACTACGTGGAAATTATAAAGAAATAGGAAATAAGAAAAAGAAATAATAGGCTGACACAAGCAAATAGCAATTTGAAATACGAAAAACGAAATAAGGTAGGTAGTTACAAGAACTAATGAAACACAGTTTCGTACCGTGAGTCGTAGTGTACAGTTCCATTTTGAAAAACCCATAGCAAAAAGTTAGGCGCCGTAACATAATAAGCTCTAGCGTCGTTGGCGTTGGCAAAATACAAATCAGGCATCCACATTTGTTTCAGTATTGTTTCGTCTTTTATCAGTATTCGATTGGTGTTATTGTGGCGTAGCCTTGGGTCTTCCCAACGTTGTTCGAAATATATATCAACGCTAAAGTCCTGAAATAAGTAGTTTGTATCCGTTTAGGTAGATTATATTAATATAATATATAATATATAATATAATATAATATAATATAATATAATATAATATAATATAATATAATATAATATAATAATATAATATATAATATATATAATATATAAATATAGGTAGGTATTTATAAAACGAGAAATACATAGTTAAACAGTTGGGGAGAATTTTGTGACTACTCGCTGCAGTCGTGCAATGTGTTCTTTTCGTAATGAAATTGGCACTGGCTTGCACCAAAATAGAATAGCTCGAGAATAGAATAACTCAGGTATAGCTGATTTCATTTAAGGTGGTAGTGTCGCCAAAGCAGTTTTGCTCATAGGTTGCAAAA
Source organism: Trissonchulus sp. WLG1_4 (assembly GCA_030248245.1). NCBI lineage: Eukaryota > Metazoa > Nematoda > Enoplea > Enoplida > Ironidae > Trissonchulus > Trissonchulus sp. WLG1_4. Next base: position 22,154 of record JASANF010002391.1, on the reverse strand, counting down.
CGAGAGCTTTTTGCTTTGAAATTGTACGTTCACTGAGAAGCTAGTGAAGTGCCGTATGGTATCAAATAAATACTGCCAGACACCAGACTACCAATATCTACCAATATTTTGAACCAATCACCATTTGTGAGCCAGACATCACACAATAGAGACATAAAAGTTCAAAAAATCGAGGCAGATATCAGATTGGCCAGCTTGTGAAGTACATGTAATGTTTTGACGCACAGCTTTTTCCCACAAATAAGAAAAATAAAAAATGAAGGTACGTTTTTCTTTTGATTTTAAAATAAGTGTCTAAATTTTTCACAATTTATCATTATTGCTGTGAGTACTTCACAGTTTACGCACAATTTCACAGTTCAAACAGGTATTGCTCCGCAACCACTCAGCCAATTTGCACTAAATTTTGTGTGCGTAAACTAGAGCATATGTGCTCATAATTTGTGTAAAGAATTTAAACAAAAAGTTTTTTAATTGTGAAGTAAATATCGAATGTGAATAGGTTTTCAAAACGTCATTTTTCCGACTTTGCGGCTTCACTGCTAACTGTATGCTGCATCAATTTTGACTTGGCAAAAATATTTGCCTTAAAACATATATTTAGAATATATAAATAACAATGACCTATCTTTCACTGAAAAAGTTTTATAGTCGCGCAAAATCGACTGCTTTCGCGACACTACCCCCTTAACACTAAAGACGTATTCATTAGATTTGTTGTCACCGTTTCCTCGATAATGGGTAACCAACTAATCGCCATAGAATGAATATTATTTTTAAATATTGTAACATGGTGAACAGAGCTCGAGAATAACACGAGAGCAAGAATAGTTTGAGAATAAGGTTGGTGCAAACGGCTGTGGGTGCAGTCTCATTGGTTTAAGCATAATTTCAGCAAACTACATTTTCACTACTTTTCTGAAATACATAGTTTATTGGTCAACCTCATAAAGTCTGACATAAAAATAGTTGCGCCACTCAATTATTTTAGTGGCACGACTTTTGCGATTACTTGCTGTACGCCTGATGGTCAAAATCTAGTCTGTTCGTAACGAAATCACATGTTTCGTTTTCTCAAGTGGTGCAACTATTTTTTGTCAGACTTTAGTTTGTAGTTGTATAACTTACCATAGTTTCAGCTCGAATGGAAGACATGCCTTCTACAAAAATGAAGACGCGCACTTCCGTTGGAAGCCCTGAAACAGAAACCAAAAATAGTTTTTATTTATTTCCTGCAACGTATATTTATGCACTTTTACAACACTTTCATGCACTACTCTCAGCCGTGATTGTGAAAAGCAGTGTCTTATAATAGATCTTGCACACGTCAGTCAGTAGGGCAAGAAAACTGGAATGTGTTAGCTTGTGAAACAAGTTTAGTCAAAGGCTTTACGCTTTTGTTTATGTCAAAGTCACAGTCAAAGGATTTTTGTGTAACCTAATGTTGACCTGAAATCGATAATGAGATATGTATTTAAGTATCTTTTTTGAATGAATTTTAACCAAGCTTAGTAAGAGTTTTATGTAAGTTAAAATTATAGGTATAGTTCGCCATTTAACTTTATAGAAAGCTAAAGTAGAAATTGAAGTTTGTGTTGTATCCTAACGATGTTATAGGAGATACCACAACATGCGAAAACCAGTCATTGTATTTGTTCTGCAAAATAAACCTCGAAATAAGCAGTCAGACTTTTAAAACATGCAATTTATCAAAGGATCAAAAACAAGAGCAATGTATATATATAAATAATTCAGCCTACAAATAATTAGTTTAGGTATTAGCCTGTTTTCAGCCATTGTCTAGTATGTTTTTCGGTCTACAGTCTTCGGGCCGTTGGTACAGTTAGTTTGACCTTATTAATTACGACATTGTTTTAAATAGCTTGTGCGCATTACTTTTGTGGGTAAAATTGTAGTACAGTTGTGAAATATACATATATAGAATACATAAACTAAACGAAATATTATTTTGTATAAAGTATTTAGGAAGACAGAATTGATTTTTTGTTTAACGTAATTGTCACTTGATTTGGAGCAACTTATTAGTACTTCGGCCAAATGCAACACTAGAATAACCGTATTACCTCGAATAAAGCCCCAGGGGCTTTATTGTTTTGCGAACGCCTTGTCTGGGGCTTTATTCGAGGCTGGGGCTTTATTCAAGGCTGGGGCTTTATTTTTTTCGTCAGTTTTGAGAAGACGGCCTTGCTCATAATTTTTGTTCCTTCTACATAACATAACAGTTGCAACGAAACTGCAGTTTTGCAGTGCAAAGCACTGCTACGTAGCTGGCAAACCGACTGGGTTAGTGTTAAAGCGGTATATGAACCATTGATTATCGTCCGACAATTTTTTTAATCAGTAACCGGCAGTCATTATGTTACTCAATATTACACTTGAACCCCTGGGGATTTATTCAAGCCCGGGGCTTTATTCGAGGTAATACAGTAGTTTAAACTCTGACAAGCGACTGTTTGCTTCTTAGCTTTTTTTTAGTAAGTCGTTTTTAAAACGATTTTTTTGAGCCAGTATCAGTGAAGTAGATATCACTTGCATTACCTCCGTTAGCAGTAGAGTAGGCATAAATTATATGTCATTGACATACATTCAAACATGAATTGAATACAGATTAATTTTTAAATTAACTCTGCATTTAGACAATATTTTGTTACAAGGAATTTCGTGAAGTTTTGATGTAGGTAGCTGTTTTCCAGCTGCTATTTAGTAGTACCTTACGTATTTTTTAATATTCTTTAATCATTCAATTCTTAAGAGCACTTGTTTATGATTCTTTGTAGCATGATTTTTGTAATTTTGGTGACAAAAGCATACAACTAGAATACACGATTAAACATTTGCTACTACACAACATAATTTTAATAAAATAAAATAAAATAAAACTGCCAGCTTGACAGTTCGTATTAATTCCTTTTCTTCATTCGTTTTTTTCTGGTTCATCCGGCGACGAAGGTTCCTAGTCCGAGCTGAAACAAAAGTGTGAAAAAAGCGTACTTGATTGAGAACACGTTCCAATACTGTATAATTTGCTGTAAAACACCACCACCAACATCTAATAGCCCGAAAAACAGTTGACAATGATATTTAGGCAAATTGTACCTTACGTATGTAGTTTTTTAAAATAATGTGCAGTCACTTTTATGGTACTTCAGCGATTATATGTTTTCAAATTAAGTTTAGGTATCACTATGATAGGTATATGTAGTAAGTAGCAGTATATTGTTACTGTCCAAAGTAGTCAGCATGTTTTGCTGTTCTATACCTCCCCTGTCAGACCAGTTTGATTTTCTTCATTACTGCTGCTACTGCTGCTGCTACGGCTTTATAATTAGCTGTTAACGTCTGCTATAGAGCTCTACTGGAGGCATATCATTTGAAAATTAACGTGATCCGAGAATGTTGATTTCTCAATGGGGTAGCCTCGTTCAAGTTAGGACTTCAAGCTTTTTTGGCTTTTTTTATTTGTTTAATATTAACACTTGACCTTACCTGCCCGCCTCCAAAACCACCCAAGTTTAGTCCGTCAATTTCACCCTAAAATATAAATGCCTTGCCAGTATGGATTTTTTATAAGTTATGTCCACTTTGTAGCTGTGTTTACTAATTTTTATTGTATTTTTATTTCTAATTCTGCCTTTAAATTATTATATTTATGTATTCTTTATTTGATTTTGCTTCTGCCCTTATTTCTATTATTTTATATATGTACATTAGTCCCAATACCGGACAGGTGATGCGAATTTATAAAGTGTCGTCATTCGTCTTTATAAGGTACTGAATTAAAACTGGGGTAGAATGTTATTCTACAAAATAGTCGTTGTCGAGGTAAGCTTAATAATAATAATAGCTTTTCTATATCTTAGCTAGCATAATATATACCATAATATCTTAGCTTCTTGATTATCTATGTTATTCCTGTAAGTATAAGTCATTTTAATTTCATTTCATAGCTGCGGGTTTTAGTTGATGTTCCGCCAACAGAGATATGCTAACGGTCTAAGCATGTTAGCGTATATGTAGCAAAACCTACATATGTATTTGTCCGAAATATTCTAAAAGAACGTATACCTAAAGTAGTTCAATAATCACTTGGCCTTCGTCTACCTGATGATGCTCGCTGCTGCCACTGTTGTGACCACTTTCCCATCCATGAAGTCCATGATGGTGACTTAAAATTTCTTCGATTTGCTAAAATCAGGAAATCATAAATTTTTTAATATTGCACCCTACCTATGACTTAATACTCTAAAATAAGTAAACCATGGACCACTTTCCAAGCTACATCAAATCAATTGAAATTAGTTGAAGAATTTTAAATTTTCAAGTCGCGCTGTGTCAAGCTTGTGTGCTACGTTCACTAAGTGTTAATAGTGTTATTAACGGAATAAAGTTAAATACAGTCAAACCTAAATTTGGATAAGTTTCCAGGAATAAACTTACGTCTCGTTCTTTTTGACTGATATGTTGTCCGTGTTCGCCATTTTTCAATCGTGCTATTGCTTCTTCAATTGCTTTTTCTTTTGCTTCATGAATGTTCTACAACACATTTTTTCAATTTCAGTTTTTTGTAACCATTGCTGTTTTGTATGTAACTAATTCTACAATTCTCTGTAACTAATCTAATTCTACAGAATAAGAAGGTTGCTACTGTTTCTAATAAAAAACGCCTCTGAACCTAAAAAAGAGATACCTTTAGTTTTCCGAGAACATTGTTCCAATCTACCGTATGTTCACCAGACTGCGCGCTGGATCTGTCAATTGGTCGAACTCTTTCATCGCGCCTCTTCAAAAAATTACATTATTACACGTTAAAAAATAGCTTCTGAATCATTTTTGCATGTTTTTTGCTACAACACTGATTTAGCCCTATAATTTTCAGTCTTTTTAAACTTAAAAGTTAAAAAAACGTGTAAAACAGTAGCAAAATATGGTTAAAACTTCTTGATAATAAAAGTAAATATTGTAACTTACACGACACGAAACCAAAGGTAGGAGAACAAGGGCAACGGCAAGTAGTTTCATTGTGGAGGATTATATGGTGGAATATGTCGGTGATAAAATGATATGCTGGTATTCATCGTTGAACTACATTTAAGCGTTCATACAGAAAGGTTGACATTTTCAGTCGCAACTGTTTCAACAATAGTAAGGAAACATAAATTTCACTGCCAACGAGTAAATGTCAAACACATTCATGCAAACAAAGTTGTCAGCTCGCTTGTATTCTCAAGTGTAACCTCGAGCAGAGATGCAGGGGAGGAATTGGCGAGGGGGGGTGCCCGACCCCCGGAAGAGGGGGGGGTTGGTTTTGATTTTGTTTAATTTCCGGCGACAACCGGAAAATTTTCGCAGTTTTTTGCTTTCTAACTCATCTTTCCAGAAAATTTTTTGCAATTTTTTGATTGTTCACTAAACTTTGGCGCACTTTTTCGGCAATCATGGGAGGGTTGGGGGTTAAGAGGGGTCTCTCCTGTCTGTCCTGTAAAAACACATTTGATGCGAGTCGCAGTATTAGTGACATTAAAATGGTCGTCAAATAACTGTTTTGACTTCGTGGTATTTTATAAAACACTCCAGTTATGCTTTGTAGTAGCTGGTCGGAATTTGCGACAGGCATTTAAGTTTACTTTTTATAATAGGTATTGGTTTTGATGTACTTGTGCATATTTCATGTAATACCGATTTGAGCTTACCTAGACAGGGTTTAAGGTGAACACCTGTTTGTAATTGGCTAAACAGGTTACCTAGGTGGGTTTCATATCAAACAACTTTTTTGGATAAAAACAACTCCAATACTCAGTGATAAACTGCAGTGTATCTTTTATTTATTTAGTTATTGGTTTCGCTCCCATAAACTGTCCTCAAAACCCCGATATTAGAGTGCTTACCCCCAATGAACTGGTTCAGAAGCACTTTTGTGTGTATCATTTGTGGATATAGCGGTCGCAGTTATACATATTTGGTTAGGTAATTTATACTTGGTTTTATAACCGACGGTCTTGACCCGTGAGCTATTGGCAAAACTAAACTAAACCAGGCTGATTGTTTTTAAGATTGAGTTTCAATCTAAAATTACCCTTACCATAAACAAAGAGTTTTTTATTATGTCATAGCATATAAAGAAACCAAGTCTGTTTACCTGTTTCGTATGATGGTGTTGCGTGCCTGTCGTAAGATGAGCTTCCCACTATTGCTTGTATGTCATTCGGAACGGTCGTCCTGAAACAGTCAAGTTTTCTTTAACTACTTGGTAGTTATGAAATAAAATTTATTGCAATAAAGCATAATATCCCAGTATTTAGGGACTTTATATGCAACTAGTTTACACAGTTTTAAATTAATATTAGATGGTAGCAGTCACGCAATAGGAAACACAACAAATAAGGACTGTACGCTGGCAAGTATAACAACAAAAATTGAAGTGTGCAAACGTGTCTGGCCAATCAGTATTCTACATTTTTATTATAACTAAGTATTAGATAACTTATGTAGGTCACAATCTCAGTCTCTGATACAAATCCGTTCTACGGTTAAAAGCGGCCGTTAAATATTTGGCCAAGTTTTTAATACTTGATGGATCAGGGTTGCTCATTATCTCAATAAATTGCTGTAAATTTTGAGGGCAAGACACACTGAAAGGCCGGATGTCATTGTAAGCAGGGCAATCTAATAAAAAATGTAGTTCATTCGTAACTGTCCTCATGCCACAGACTCTGCATAAACGCTGGTCACGTGGAGTGCGATGGGACTGCCTACGATCCCAGCGCCCACGCTCTATTTCTAGGTCGTGGGAACGCAGTCTGAATCTTGATAAGGTTCTTATTAGTATTGAGCACATAGGTATCGTCAAGAAAATTTCTAAACCAAAGCGCAGTTTGTATTGAGCATAAAGGTCTAAACTGGACATACTGAGAATTTCTGGTTTCTATTCTATTACAAGAAATCGATCTACTAAGCGTTTACGGCATACATTCAATAAACGATTGGTGTCAACAACTTCTTGCCTTTGCCAGAAATGCGTCAAATGTACACAGTTCAGAAACTCTAACAAAGCTGTTACCCTGTACCTTATGTAATTTGGTAGAATTTAATTTAGTTGGTTAACTCAATGTCTTAAGAAGAAAAAGATCACCGTTAGAGTGTTTACATATATGTACATCTTTTGTAATATCTTCGTTTTGTAATATCTTCTGTAATCTTCTGTAATCTTCTGTTATCTTTCTTTACAAATATTAGACAAGTCCCCTTTCCCAAGATTAGGGCTGTAGGGTAAATGCTAATCATCTCAGCTAATCTAATTTTCGATATACCAGATATACAATAATAATACTAAACAAATACACAATAATACTAAATTTATACTCACCGTATTGCTTTTGTTGTCGTATATAATGAAATCAATAGGAGTAAAAACAGGTGTGTTACTGCAATCATATAATATTTGATCAAATATTATGAAGGTAAATAAATTGGCACTTTCGTCATAAATCGATGTGTTTAGTCCATGTTTATTATGAAGGCCGCATCAGCGTTAAGTGATTTCAGTTTTCCTCTGCAAAATGCGAAGTACATAAGGTGGCATAGGGCTGGCAAAAAAGTGCTTACCTGAGACAAAAAGAAACATGTGATTTCAGTACGAAAAGAGCGAATTGCAACCATCAAAGATATACGGCGCGTTGTAAGTTCGCTATCTGTTTTGTCTTGAGGTTCACCAACTTTTCTTGTGACTTTATAAATTCGATCCTTTAGGTACTATAGTTTTACTATCCAATTACTTTCAAGGTGGTAGTGTCGCCAAAGAAGTTTTGCTCATAGGTTGCAAAAGGAGAGCTTTTTGCTTTGAAATTTTATGTTCGATGAGCAACTAGTACAATGCTGTATGGTACCAAATAATCATTTCCTGACCGAAAGCTAGCGATATTGACAAATATTTTGGACAGTCGCCATTTGTTAGCCAGTCATCACACAAAAGGGACATAAACAATCAGCAAAACGAGCGCGATAAGAGATTGGCCAGCTTGTTAAAGTACACATAACGTGTCGACGCACAGTTTTTTCAGCAAATAAAAAAATAAAGGTACGTTTTTCTTTATATTTCAAAAGATTTTAGATTTTTCACAATACGTATGCCATGAAGCAAAACGCGCCTTCGTGTAAATAGGCCTTTATGTACGGATGTCCGGTCAAAAGTGAATCAATACCTATGTTTTTATTGACATGAACATGGACTCGAACACGGACAAAAATGAACCGGGCTAAATGTTTTTAATGTATGTTGATGGATTACGGTAGCGTTTTTGCATTTTCCTTAAAAATTACAAAATTGCGCCTTTGACGAACTTCACTTGTAAAATAGAATGCAAAAAATGACATTTACCTAGGCATTCTAAATTTGAACATCTGTCAGTTCCAACGTTGGAAAAACTCCTGAAAAATTGATCAACTAGCAAAGCACAAATATTCAGAATGACAAAAAATTAGTGATCTAGAAGTGTCTGGGGTTTTAATGTTGAGTGCCTTCATCAGAGTGCCATTACTATAACAAGCTAAGGGATATAGGAGCTTAATACAGCCCGATAAAAAGACGGTTCGCTCTTATTTTGTAATCTCATTAGCTAAATTAAAAGAACATCTGCTTAAAAAAGGAAAAGCTCAATAACTACGGCAAATCTAGCACGTACCTAAACAAGGAAAGTATAATGACAACTATTTTCATAATTGATTGTTAGCCTTAACCCTTTCAGGCATAATGTTGCTTCAGCGCAACAATAGCACTATCTCAACACTAGTGAAACCTGTCGGGTTTATGTTTCACAGAATCTGTTACTTCACGAGGATGTTGTTGGCAAATACATGAAGGAAAGGGTTAAGTCATGTTCATATGTACGTAGTCCGTGAAGGTTTTCCGTTCAGAACACTGGAGTTGTTCGTGAGCAGTACGCTAATTGACTATAATTGTCGTTCTTGTGGGTACTTATTGAGTTACAACTTACAGATACAGACTTACACGGCTGACTTTGAGCTTGAGTTAGTGTTTGAAAGTGATCTATAGAAAGTTAGAAATTTGAACTTTACGTCTGTTTTAAGGAAAATTCCAATACAATAAGTACGCTAGTAAGGTAGACGCACAAAGCTTAACTTAAGTCTTTCTTTTAATGATTAATTAAAAAATGCACTAAATCGTCAAAATTAGTGTGTATATTAAATATGTATGTTCACAAAATTCCGGTTAAAAAGCCACCGCTCTGCGCCTTTACGTTAAATCCTTCAAAAGAATCTGATTTTTGGAACAAATTAAGTTATGAAGTTATGACGATTTAGCTCTGGCTTTTTGAGAAAACTTACTAGCACGCCACAGGGCGAAGTTTTGCCTTAGCTGAAAAAAGTTTCCCGTTAAATTTTCAGCTTGGGCTGTTAATACGAAGCATACTCGAAGAAGGAATCTATTTAGAGATTCAATCAAAACCAATTTTGGTGCAAAGTTTACGCGCTTCTAGGTGATGCCTGAAAAAACACAATTTCCTGTAAGAGTTGAATTCTTAAAATTTTGCCATAAAACCTAAACTTCCAACATTCTGTCCTTTTTTGAGTCTTAGCAAGTTAAAGCAAAAGTGTCTAGGAAAGCAAAAGTCGCAAAGGCTTTGTCCTAACTTTATCAGAACTATAAATTTAGCTGTTAGCAGCTAAGTAGCAAATTAGTTAAGTAAATGGCGAAATTACAGACTGGCATAAATTCTTGTTTTTTGTTGTTTTTTAATTCTAAAATGTTTTATTTGAGGAAATTTACTTCTAGTATTTATTGAAAATAAGTGTTGTAAACTGTAATTTCAAAAGCAAATAGAAGCGTAAGCATTGCATGATAATACTTATTTAACTTGCATATATTGCGCCAATACGTAAAAATGGCAGGCCACCTAAACTTATTCAATTATGTAATTTTTCAAGTGACAACAGTTAACTGAGAAGCTACACTTGAACTTATTACTACTTGAACTAATACGGTACATATAGGTATTCCAATGTGAGAAAAAACATGAAATGCCCGTTCATACTTGTCCTTGCAATGACGCGTAGTATGTCCGTACCGCCGTGTAGCCGGATAACCCAATGTCCGTGTGCCCTATAAAGTATGAAACGAAAAATCGGACGAAACACTTCTTGTCCTTATTTCTTGTGTCCGTATGCTCTACTGAAGTATTAACCACCACAGTTCAAGTACATACTAAGATTGCACCAAGAGTACATAATAGGAATATATAACAGAGATAGAACCGGGTCACTAAATCGTGACCCGATGACCCGGTGACACGGTTTTAAACAGGCCTCTATTAAACAATAAAATCACCAAAAGAACACCACGGAACCATCTTTTTAGATATTTTAATAATCGTTTCAGCTCAAAAGAAGGGCAAGTATTCGACTTTTTGGCTTTTTATGAACAAAAAGCGAAAGCGAAATAGGGATGAAAATTTTTTGGGATGTCGCTTTTCAGTTTTCAATAATCGATCACATTTATTAATTATTGTGGAGTTTTGTACCATGAGCACTATGTATAAATATGGAAGACAGTTGGCTCCATTTCTTGCTCTAGCTCATTGCAGGCAACTGCTACATATCCATGTAGTTAAACCTATTATTTGCGACCAGGGACCGGTTTCATAAACAGTGAATTGCTATTCATTAGTAACACTGATGCAACATAGAAAATGGTGTATAGCTTTGCGTTTACACAATATTTTTGCTGGAAATTTTGTTGGCAGGTTGCCCATATGTTGCATAACGTGTGGTTAAAATAGCAAAAAAGTCACGTTATCCAGTGAAAAATATAGCTAACTTGAAGTCATTCATTAGTTGCAAATATTAGTGAATTTTTTCAAGCCACTAATATTTACTAATATTTGAGACTAATGAATGACTTTGACTTAGCTAAACTTTTGACTGCATCAAGCAAACGTTACAAATTTTTACCCACACATTATCTAACATAGTAGCAATATGTTGTGAAAGTTTCCTACAGAAAAGTTTTGTAAACCCAAAGTTATAACTCATTTTCTAGCTTACATAATTGTTACTAATGAATCGCAACTGAGCTTTTATGAAACCGGGCCCAGGATCGTAGCCAGGATTTTGAAATTATGGGGGGTCGCATCTTGTCCACTTTTTTGCTCAATTTTTTAAACTCAGTATTGTGGGACCTGGGTGCGTGCCCCAGAATCCAATTATATTTGCGCTTTTTGGCGAAGTGGTTTACATAACAAATTGTAATTTTGGTCACTTAAAATAAACTCACTGTTGCAGCCCCCAGAAAAAATGGAAATTTTTTTAATTTTTATAATTTTTTTGGTTTTAACAATTTTCTAATTTGGTCAACTGGAGACCTATCAGAATTTTTTCCGACAGGAAAATTAAAACAATAGATGGGAACGTCTCATCAGACAGTGTATTACATACGTAAATTCGGCATAATGTATTCTTGTAATCGATGCGTAGGCTTTGATGAAAGATAATAACAGGGAATAGTCAACCACAAAGTTGTAGGTGTCCCAGGAAAAATTTGGAAAATTTTTTATTTTTAGGTCACCGTTGGTCAATTGGAGACGTATCGGAAATTTTTTTCGGCCGGGCAATGAAAACCAAAGGGAGGACTCGTGTGTACAAGTTCTTTAAAGTCGACCAAAAGGGGGGGTCGCGGGGGTCGTCCTTGTTTGCGACAAATTTGTTGAATCAATAATTACCAGTTGGAACTGAAAGTTGGCAACATGTTTCAGTGTTTGTGACGTCTAAAAGCCCAGGGTCCCGCCCCGGTCTCAGGTTTCGAACTATTTGTCAATTTGGTGACAAAATAGTTTGAAGTCCAGAACATTGAAGACATTTATATTTAACTTGGGTTATGTGGGCACAAAGTTTACAAACATAACAAGCTCTTCTGCTGAGTGAGAAGTGGTTAAATTGTGAGGTCTGAGTATATATAACAGCAATATATACACACAAATGTACAATTATAAATACATATACAGTTAGTAAGGAATGTCCCGACTGTTTCGAAATTGTGCCATACCAAAATTCTTAGCACCTAGCAATTTACACACTCTGCCCATTTTACGTACTAAAGTTCTTTAACCTAAACTAAATGAGAGTCCTGCATAGCGTAAAAAAGAAAAAATGCTGACAAAATTTATACCATGAAGTTGATTTTTTTCTAATTATTTAATTTATTACCTGACATCAGTTGTTTAAGTTTTTTTGGAGTGGTTACGATCGTTAGATAATCCGTTGATGATTCGGTTGCATAAACCAAAGGTAGAAGAGTTAAGCGAGTAATGGCTAAATCTTGTGTTATAACAACAGAGTAGCATATAACGAAAACAACAGGTTTGCAAATCTGTTGTGTTTGTGTTGTGCAATCTGTTGTGTTTGTTCTTATCTGCAGTCGTATTTTAGAGTTAAAAACTTACAAAAAATGCAATTATTACTAAAGTGTCTATAATGGTCCTGTTTTTCTATTTCAAACAATTTTATTCTACGTTATTTATATCATATAATACTGAAAAGGGTATATTTTCATGCTTCTTAGTAGATATTTCAGGTTAGTCATAGCAGTAAAGACGAACTGCCTGGTGTCATAATACATTAACGTTTTTCGTGCATTTACTGAACTGATTTTAAATTTTACTTATGAATTTAAGAGACATAATGAGAAATTATTAGTGGAAAAAAGACTTTTACACTAAAAATTGAAATTACAGGTTCAAAATTCATATTTTAGCGAATCTGTTAGATCATTCAGTCGTACTTTTATTTTAGCGAATCTGTTAAGTCATTCAGTCGTTCAACTTTCATACAGTTGAATAAATGAAATAATTATAGTTAACTTAACCCATTATAATTTAATAAATCTGTGGTTGAAAAATTTAGGTATTTTTTTCGTGGTATAATAAATCTACTAGGCTTTTGTAATAAAATTTTCCGCTAATATTTCATTTAAACTCCTTGTTCTGACTCATAACAGTGTAATTTCGGCCGTTTTTTTGTTAAAATTATTGAAATATATATGTAACTTGTTCATTAAACAAAAACAGCAGCAATTTCTTAGTAATTTTTACTGGTTATTTCGAAAAAAAACATAGAAAAATACATTTGAAAGTGTTCACTGTGTGTTTTATTATGTTTCGCATAGGTAACTACCTAATATCTGTCAATAAGTTTGTCATTTTTACATATCCTCAGGCGTCTAGCTAGAATTTTCAAACAAGGTTTACGATAATATAGTTTTCAGACATGTACCACACACTATTGCGAGTAAGATAATTTTTGCTGATAGATATAGTTTATTAAGCACTATAATGTCAGTACATAAAACAAGCCAGTGGTAGTCCGGTAATAAATTTTATAGTCCAACCGTTTATGTTCTGCTTCTAAATACTGATTTCCAGTAAATATTAAACGATCGATTAATTTAACTTGGCATATACTTAAAAAATTGCGTAACACCTGTAGCAAACGCCTAATAGAAGCAGAAATGCTAGCTAATTTTATCAAATAGTATATACATTATGTTCTCAAATAGCAAATTATATTAAGTAGGTAAGATCAACTTCGATAAAATTTGGAACAGATATGCTAACTCTAGTGACATTATTTCTAACAATGAATAAAATGAAGTGAAATAATTTTAATTCTGACAAAATATGTAGACTAATTCAAGAAGTTCCTGCGACATACATATACTTGTATAACAACGATTCATAAATTTATTAGTTATTTAATTCACCAAAGTCCAATAACAACAGAATAATTCCATGTTAATGGTATATAACTAAGTCAGTTTCAATACTAGCAGCTTTAATACAGCTTGCGTAGTCAGTTTTTGATGTTTTTTAGGTGAAAACGCTTAAGGCCGCAATCAGGTTACTTATACAATTCCTTCCATCAACAGCTGCAATAACAATTGAAGAGAGTTGTAGACCAGTTGTTTCTATTCACAACAGCCCCAAAACGTCCAAATTTTGCCTAAAAATGAGAAACTTTTTGCAAAATTTAGGTATATGTATATATATCGCCATTTTTTTAACTTTTTGCCCAGTTTCAAAGCAATCTGGGGCAAATTTTGTGTTTTCGGCCACCTTTTTTTAATTTTAAGGAAGGTATGCTTGTCCTTGAATCTCAAATTTCGGGGAAAACACCCCAGGCCCCCCTTGTATTTGTGCCAAAGATTTAGGCAAAATTTAAAGTAAAAAATTTTGGAGAGGGAATGACTTTTTTCAATTTTTTGTAATACTGCTTAAAATGAGCTTTTTTGCAACTTAACACAAAAATAACATGTAACAGCGAATATTGTCCGACCATTATGTTAAATTTAACCGACTGAAAACATCAGTTAAAATTAGAATACCAAGAACAGTAAGCCACAAAGATAAAGAGGTCTAAGACAGACAACACTCAAAAATAAAATTGGAAGACTTTTTCGCTTTTTTTGGTCAAACTTGGTCAAGACTATGTAACAGAAATTTTTTCGAGCCGGGAAATTAAAAGCAAATCACGTCAGAAGCAGAACGTCACATCAGATAGTGCACTAGATAGCAAAATTGGCCCCGTTGCACAAAAATTTTGTCAGTTATCAGGTATCAGTTATCAGCTTCAGCTATCAGTTATCAGTTATCAATATAGCGTTGCACGACATTTATCAGTTATCAGTTATCAAGTATCAGTTATCAGTATCAGTGTTGCGCAAGAAATTATCAGTAAACCGTAAAAATCGTACAAATTAGCGTACAAATTTGACTGTTTTTCTAAAGTTTTCTTCGTCATTATGCTCATTTTTTATGAGCATTGATTTAGAAGCTTATATATATTTTCACATTTGAATCAAATTTCGTATCACTTATACAAAAACTATGCTATATGAATGGCACACTGTATGAAACAGACTGGAACACTGAATCAGTTTTCATCCCTAGTGTGGGACCAAAGTATGAAACATTTAAGCAAAAAGCGGCAAAAATTGATAAAAATTGATTAAAACATCGTTTACATACATCAAACGTAACTATAGTCGCTTGAAAATGCTAATAAATAAAATTTATTAGTGAACGAACACTGATAAAAAATTGGCTAAAATTATCAGTTATCAGTTATCAGTGTTTTGCTTTGTGCAACGACCACTGAAAATTCACTGATAAATGAGGGAAATTTTACTGATAACTGATAACTGATAAATGATAATTATCAGTAAAATTTGTGCAACACTGATAATTGATAACTGATAACTGATTACTGATAACTGATAATTATCAGTTATCAGTAAACGCCGTGCAACGCAGTTTACTGGTAATTTACTGATAACTGATAATTTATCAGTTATCAGTGTTTGGCGCAACGGGGTCCTGGGAGCGGCAGTCCCCAGAAAAAATTGGAGATTTATTAAATTTTTAGGCCGAAGTTGGTCAAATCAGCGTTACTATTTGCTCTAAAACTTTCGTGAAAACTTCGTCATTTTTATTTGCTGAACGTCATTTTTAAGTTTCATTTCTGCAAATGACGCCATTTTTGACTTAAAAAAACCCTACTGTATGATCACGAGAGGTAAAGCCACAGTATAATAGGGGGCAGGCGACAGCAATAAGAACAATTTTGAAATTTTAGCATAAAGGGCAAACTTGGTCTCCTTTGGGTCATTTGAGTATTCTTTACGACTGAGCATGGATTTTAAAAATTGTGCAAATGTTCTCGAAACCGTTTGAGCATCGATAGCATTTATTTAGCAGTTAAATATTTGTTATAATGCTCTCTTGCGACTAACAATCTTGTATTACAATAGAGGTGGGAAAATATTTCATGAAGCATTCTAATGTAAAGTCTACTGCAGTAAATAACGAAAATAAGTTTTGTAAAAAATTGATTGCGAAAAAATTTTCAAGCAAATTGTCAAGCTAATCTCAAAATTGCAAAGATTTGCAAACAAAAAACCCAGATGGTATTTTACTATTCACCCAATTGTGCTGACTTGGTATGGCTAGATATAGCTGAAAAGCTAGCTAATACGTATTAACGCATGTACGTAACTGCATATACGTATTAGTTGCATGAAATACGTGTCACAGCACGTATTTTACGAACAGTGAAAGTAAGTTAAGGACCTGCCGCCGCTGAGGCGGCGGCAGGAAAAATAGGTTTTTATGTACATACATACGTGTCATGGGGCAGATATTCATTTTGACAAGACGCCGGCGGCACGTGCAACACAAGTAAGCTGACAGCTGCTCCCATCAGTGACAATGCAAGCGGCCAGCTTTCTGGACCTAAATACTGAATGATCACAATGCAGCAACAACAACAATAATGCACACTACCATATCATTCCACGCTGTTGATTAGGTACGTTGGACTGCACCGAAAAGGTTCAGCCAAAAGTTTGCTTAAACCACATTTAATCATGATTGAATTCCTAAATCTGGTTCATGTGTGCTGCACCAGTGAACCTACCAAGTGAAACAAGCGCAGTTAGCGCTTAAAATTTAGTTGAAAACTGAGGATTCGTTGCATTTTAGCTGGGCTTAAATTAGCTTGAGTAGATAATTAGATTTTTTAGCTGAGCCGAGAGTCAACTCGATGTAGATATCGTATTACCTCGAACAAAGCCTCAGTCTTGAATAAAGCCCCTGGGAAGAGGATCACGAAGCCACATCTTTGCACCATTAAGTTACCATAACTAAGTTATTAAGTGTATTCAGCCATTTCACAGAAGTTGTCTGCTTTTAGGATGAGGAGGTTTTACTGGTAATAGGTAAAGGTAATGACTGTCGAATTTGTCTATGGACAATTTAAAATAATCATCGGTATGTAATGGTTGTTTTTGCTCTTATAAGTATTTAAATGAGTGTCAGAGTGCTCCAACAAAAATACACTCTGCATTTGAACTGAAGGTTGTTTTGGTCATTTTACAAGTAGCAATGGCACAACAAAATATTTCTATACATGGACTTAATTTAGTGCAGAATAAAACTCATATTATTGGAAAAATATTCTGGCTTATTGTTTTTTGTACAGCCTTTATACATTTTTCCTACGTTTGTGTTTCCATTGTTCAGGACTATTGGAAAGGTGACACGATATATGATATTGAAGTGCGTTTATGGTCGATACTTTTTTGTTTTTTTGCAAGTGGTGTGTAGTGGTTAGCATTATTCACGCCCCATGTTCGATTCCCGGCGTCTTTGTTTGTAGATTGGGGCATTCTCTTGCGTTCAAAATTTTGCAAATTTTGCAAACAATCGTTAGTATTTGTTTAAATCAAAATTTAAATGTAACCCCCCCGCGCTGCGCTTGTATGTAGTTTTACTCTTCCCCGCAGTAAGTTGAGTATTATGTCTTTACTTCATGATATTACCCCCTACCTGAAAACCGTACAAAAATGGGCTATAACGCTAGGCCAAAGGCATAGTAAGAAGATTGTCATACTTTTCGTACCTTGTACTCTTGATAAAGGTAATGCAATGACCCTACATATACTACAAACTGCTATTTGTTGATATGGTATAGTCATGTGGAATTAAGACACATTCTCATCCATAATCGATCGAGCTTTTTCAATACCTCTTTCGCAGTCAAAAAAATCGATCTCCGATCGTGCTCAAATTTTGTCTAAACATTGTCCCATATGAGTCATTGCACTATGCAAAGTTTTAGCTCCCACAATTGATCCTGGCGGGAAATATGATCTTTCAAAATTCAAAAATAGAGCTGGAAATTTGAGCTCTGAACAACTTTGCCTAATTGTTTACAAAACGTTACCCAAGCAACATTGAATCGTAAAAACATGTTCCTAGGTATAAAAATAGCTGACAAATTCAATTCCAAATTTATTTTTGCTTTAGCTAGAAGAAAATTTAAAAATTTAGGCCATTTTTTCGAAAACTGCAGTTTTTGCTAAAACACATTTTGGCCCCAAACGATAATCGAAACCCCGAATAAGGAAAATGTTAAAACGGAATTTGAAAGAGTTTTGTGAGTTCTAAAACATATCCAAAAATTAGCAAAATCGTGTGATCCTCCGGGGGTCAAATATTCCAAAAACTGATATTTTGCACACACTGGCTTATGAATACTATAGACAAAAACACCCATTGTGCTCGGAAATTAACTTATTCTATACATCATTTTGCTTTTGTGTACATGCAGTATAACCTGTTATATAATATTATATGGTTATTTTTATTCGGAAGTGTGGAAAATTTATGCAATAATGAATTTAAGTCGTTTGAGCTAACTAAACTCGTTCAATTAAAACCCAAATTTACTCACTAACTCCTTCAATAATACAGTTAATGCCATCGTTCAAATATAGTATTTACAAAAATAAATTGTCTTTAAAACCTACAAACTATATGCAACTATCAGTCCTGTCAAATAATGCAATCGGGCTCCGAATTGTCAATGATAATATCTGTTGAATATTTGCGTTTTCATCATATTATAACTAGTCTACTTTCAAAATTCTATCACTAAAGTCTGATAAGAAATATTTACACCATTTGAAAGAAAACAGGTGATTAATTACGGAAAGAATAGATTCCAATCCTCAAGAGTACGGCAAGTAGTAGCAAAAGTCATGCGACTATAATAATTAACTGGTGGTCAGACTTTAATTCTAATCCTTTTTTGTTTCACAATTATCTGAATGTCTATTTTTATACGACTTCGATGCTTTTACCTGAGATACGTTGATACGTACCAGTGAACACACCTTGCCACAGTTCAAGGTGAAAAACTTATTTTTTACATTCAAGGTTTTTATTGTCATTTAAATATATTGCAGACACATTTTACGGTTCATATTTTAACTTCAAAGCTTATTTGCGTATTTAGGACTCCGAATGACTTCTACTAGTTATGGCGCATTTGGCTTAAAACTTCCGAAATTGTTTCTTCAATCAAGTTGTCAAAAGTACCCATGTTTGGATCGTCCATATATAAATCGTCCGGTGCTTCTGTAACTTCGTTGTTCTGTATAATATGTCATCAGTCTTTTCACTTTCGCGATGTTCTCGTTTGAATTTTCTTGCCGTTGAACTCCAGTATGATGCTATTTGTTGCCACGATAAACACTCATTTGGAGCAAACACATGTTTTCCAGATATAGGATTTTTTACACTACGCATCAAAGCAGCAACGTCACGGGCATCAAACTTTTTACCACTAGAGTCACCTTCGTTAAACTTATTATTTAAGAACATTCTGACATTATCAGGAAACCTTGTGCGTGAGGGCGGCTTTCGTAACGCATATCCCATTAGTGGCGGCTCGTACAGTAAATCTAAAGTGCATACTTATTTGAAACAATTAAAACTGTTATGTTTGGATTTGCTAAACACATTTCAACAGTTTTAGGTCTAAACAGTGTTAGGTCAGCATCCATGAGCAGTTTGGAACTATTAACCGAGTTGCAGATATTGAAATTGAAATGCCAATTGCACATTTTGTGCCGAAAGCGCTATCTAAGATTCTATAGGCCATTTTTACCGTAGGCAATTTAGTGGTGACAAGCGTCTGCAGCACCTATGAGGGGTAAGGAGTTCTCACATGAGCTGAAATAGAACTAAATTAGGCCATTTTATACTAAAAATCATTGCATGGCGCAAGTCAGGGAACATGCCAGGGAACATCGTAACGAGCACGCTAGGCTGTACGCTCGTGCTCTTGATAAAGATCCCCTTCAATGCGGAACGACTTTATCCCTCAGTTACGCCATGGCGTGTCCGTGTGCCATGGAGAGAAATGCTTTCGCGTGAGAAATGGCCTCAACACATATAAGAAAAAATTATATTCGTGTATAAGCCTACACACGACTTTTACCCTCTCGTTTTAAAGACACGTTGTAAAAATTAAGTATACTGGCATACCGTCCTGTGCCTCACTGAAATCCCAACGCTTGATAAAAATCATGGTTAGATGGTTTCGATTAATGGCATTGACCGAAGGCAAAAGTGCTGCAGAATGGTAGGATCCAGCATTGTCTGACTGTACAAACACTTGTCTTAGCTCAAGCCATTCTCGTTTTAGTCTAATTAGTGTGTCATTAAGTACAGCTGCCACTGTTGTCGAGTCTTGGGCTACGTGTTGACTGAACATATGCTGAAATATTCTATATTCAAATCCTTCCTCTGTTTTACGTACAATATACGAAATATGCCAATTAATCCCCTTTTTTCCGATTTCGATCCTCACGGCCAGCGGAGGGGACAAATTTCATTGCAAAGTCCATTACTATCCAAGCTTCTTCGTACATTAAATTTTTCAATTTTTCTGTTCTAGCTAAACTTTGTTGCACTGACCGCAACTTGTGCAACTTCATTTTAACAACTCTATCAAGCCAATTGGCAACGTCATACACAGTTTGCGATTTTTCGTGAGCGTCTTCAAATTTTGCATTGTCCACGAGAGTCCGAAAATTTTCCAAAGTGTTGTTCACATGCGTGCAGCGTTGGCATTGATCGTCGTGACGGTGAGTACATTGAGTTCTCCACAATGAGTTTTCTGAGTCACTTAAAGCATGGGTAGTGCAGTGATCGGCTACTGATGAACTTGTTTTAACATGGTATTTGTAGTCATCTTGTAAATAAGACTTAGCTTGACGCAAATCTTGTTTTCTCAGTGTCATGTCTTCTAAACTGATCTGCTCTTTTTCATGCAGATTAAATAAATGCAATCAATGAATGCGATAGATAAATGCGTTCGAGATTATCAAACGCCTCTAATCCGGCATTTGTTTTGTAATTCAATCCAGTCACTGCAGTCCTGTACTTTGTTTTTAGCAGTTTAAGAATTTTGTAGTATGTAGAATCAGCCAATAGTTTATCGGACTTTCCAGTTTGCTCTGCATCCGCTTTAAACTCTTTTGTTTCTTTTTTACAATTTGGCTAAGAAATGGGGGAATTTCTACTTTCTCACCGGATTGTGTTTTTGTGGTTTTCATTCCCCACGGCATTGGCGTCATACGGTCAATTATATACTCTAAAAAAAGATCGACCCTGTCACGGTTTAATGACTTTTCCTGTTTGGATTTTGTTGTTTCTTGAGGAGAACCTTCTGCTATGTAGTGTCGAGCTAAGCTGCGCGATCTTGTGTACATGTAAGAGGTAATGCCAGCCACATGATCGGACAAAACCCGATAAGGCACATTTAAGGTTACGCTGCCTAACAGTAGTTGCTTCAGCTCAGGCGAAATCAGTGACTGATAGAATTTTGAAAGTAGACTAGTTATAATATGATAAAAACGCAAATATTCAACAGATATTATCATTGACAATTCGGAGCCCGATTGCATTATTTGACAGGACTGATAGTTGCATATAGTTTGTAGGTTTTAAAGACAATTTATTTTTGTAAATACTATATTTGAACGATGGCATTAACTGTATTATTGAAGGAGTTAGTGAGTAAATTTGGGTTTTAATTGAACGAGTTTAGTTAGCTCAAACGACTTAAATTCATTATTGCATAAATTTTCCACACTTCCGAATAAAAATAACCATATAATATTATATAGCAGGTTATACTGCATGTACACAAAAGCAAAATGATGTATAGAATAAGTTAATTTCCGAGCACAATGGATGTTTTTGTCTATACTATTCAAAGCCAGTGTGTGCAAAATATCAGTTTTTGAATTATTTGACCCCCGGAGGATCACACGATTTTGCTAATTTTTGGATATGTTTTAGAACTCGCAAAACTCTTTCAAACTCCGTTTCAACATTTTCCTTATTCGGGGTTTCGGTTATCGTTTGGGGCCAAAATGTGTTTTAGCAAAAACTGCAGTTTTCGAAAAAATGGCCTAAAATTTTAAATTTTCTTTTAGCTAAAGCAAAAATAAATTTGTAATTGAATTTGTCAGCTATTTTTATACCTAGGAACATGTTTTTACGATTCAATGTTGCTTGGGTAAGGTTTTGTAAACAATTAGGAAAAGTTGTTCAGAGCTCAAATTTCCAGCTCAATTTTTGATTTTTGAAAGATCATATTTCCCGCAAGGATCAATTGTGGGAGCTAAAACTTTGCATAGTGCAATGACTCATATGGGAAAATGTTTAGACAAAATTTGAGCACGATCGGATGAGATCGATTTTTTTGACTGCGAA